>OZ025295.1:72583189-72856248 GCA_964019185.1 Maratus speculifer
TGGCTCAATCGATTTTATCTAAATTTTGTATTTAACGTTTTTCGGCACGCAAAAATTAATGAACTAAGTCACATTTTCGAGAGATTTCGTTATAAGGGTCATTTGTGGGTCATGCTAATTTTATCTAGAAAATTGTTCTCACCATTTTCAGTATATTTTCTATTATATCGTTTTCGGGCAAAAGAAAACCATTGAGATAGGACACATGCACGTAACAATTCAGTTAGTGGGTCGTTTTAGGTCTTAATGGGTTCGGGTCATTCTAATTATACTTAACAACGACTCAGTCAATTTTACCTAAATTTTGCAATGGAACGTCTTTTGTCACGAGAAGACTATTGAGCTGAGTTGCATATTAAACAAAATTATATTAGTGGGTCATATCGCTTCATTGCTGAATGCTGTCATGCTAATTTTACTTAAGAAATGGCTTAAACGATTTTGATTCATTTTATACTCTACTGTTTTTGATTACCTGAAGACCATTGAGCTAAGTCACATGTTTGATCATATGTGATTAGTGGATCATTTGGGTAAAAAAGGGTCAGGATCACGAGACTATGGCAAAAGCCAATAAGTTGGCGATATTTGACAAAATACTGACGAAATTTGGCCGAAAAATCGACTATTAAGGTTACGAAACCAAAACACATATTTGGCGCCAAATGAAAGAATGTGTCCAAATTTGGTTATATCTGGCAAAAAATATTGTCTTTCAGAATGTGAAGAAATTTCTTATACATTCTTAATAGTCTTCGAAATGCATAGTTAAACTAATCAGAGTCGAGCTATAAAAGTGATTTGGATTGATGTCCTTTTGTAAATTTTAAAATAAAGTAAAATTTATGAACATGTGCATACAAACATAGTTGATTGTTTTTATAAATAATACTATTATTAATAACATGTTTTACAGTAATAATACTATATCGAGTTGAACACAAAGTTAATTTTGACCGAGCTGAGCTCGGTCACCCCTGCTAGTCTTATCTTATACTATAATGCGAGCAAAAATTGTGTGTGTGTGTGTGGGTAAATTTTATCTCAAAAACGGCTCTAACGATTTTCGCAAAAATTTGGATTTTACCATTTTCGGGCACGAGAAGACCACTGGGCTAGGTCCCATGTTCGGGAAAATTCGATTACTGGGTCATTTTGGGTCACAATGGGTCAGGATCAAGCTATTTATATCTAGAGAACGGCTGGATGGATTTTAAGGCAATTTTGTATCCAATCGTTTTTTGGCACGAGAAAACTATTGGGCTGGGTCACATGTTCGAAAAATTTCGATTAGTGGGTCATTTTGGGGTCATTATGGGTCAAGCCATTTTTATCTAAAAAACGGCTCTAACGATTTCGACCAAATTTTATATTTTATCGTTTTGGATTACAAGAAGACCATTGGGTTAGGTAACATGTTCGAGAAAATTCGGTAAGTGGGTCATTCTTGGGGTCATTGTGGGTCATGCTATTTTTATCTAGCGATTTTCTCACGCAATTTTGACTAAAAATTGCATTCTATGGATTTCGGGCACGAGAAAAACATTGAGCTAGGTTACATGTTCGAGAAAAAATTTCAGTGGGTCATATTGGGTCATTAAGAGTCTGGGTCAAGCTATTTATATTTAAAGAACGGCGTGATGGATTATAACGAAATTTTGTATGTAACAGTTTTTTGACATGAGAAAACTAATGGGCTAAATCACATGTTTGAGAGATTTCGACTATGAGGGTCATTTGTGGGTCATAATGGATCATGGTCAACCTATATCTAAAGAACAGGTGGATCGATTTTAACGAAATTTTGTATGCAACATTTTTTTGGCACAATAAAATCATTGGACTAGGTTACATGTTCGAAAAATTTCGATTAATGGGTCATTTTGGGTCATTAAGAGTCCGGGTCAAGCTATTTATATTTAAAGAATGGCGTGATGGATTATAACGAAATTTTGTATGTGACAGTTTTTTGACATGAGAAAACTAATGGGCTAAATCACATGTTTGAGAGATTTCGACTATGAGGGTCATTTGTGGGTCATGATGGGTCATAATGGGTCATGGTCAACCTATATCTAAAGAACAGGTGGATCGATTTTAACGAAATTTTGTATACAAAATTTTTTTGTCACGATAAAATCATTGGACTAGGTTACATGTTCGAAAAATTTCGATTAATGGGTCATTTTGGGTCATTAAGAGTCTGGGTCAAGCTATTTATATTTAAAGAACGGCGTGATGGATTATAACGAAATTTTGTATGTGACAGTTTTTTGACATGAGAAAACTAATGGGCTAAATCACATGTTTGAGAGATTTCGACTATGAGGGTCATTTGTGGGTCATGATGGGTCATAATGGGTCATGGTCAAACTATATCTAAAGAACAGGTGGATCGATTTTAATGAAATTTTGTATGCAACATTTTTTTGGCACGATAAAATCATTGGACTAGGTTACATGTTCGAAAAATTTCGATTAATGGGTCATTTTGGATCATAAAGGGTCTGGGTCAAGCTATGTATAATTAAAGAACGGCAGGATCAATTTTAACGAAATTCTGTATGTAACAATTTTTAGAAACGAGAAAACTAATGGACTAAGTCACATATTCGAGAGCTTTCGATTATAAGGGTCATTTGTGGGTCTTAATGGGTCAAGGTCAAGCTATATCTAAAGAATGGGTGGGTCGATTTTAACGAAATTTTGTATACAACATATTTTTGGCATGAGAAAATCATTGGGGTAGGTCACATGTTCGAGAAATTTCGATTGGTGGGCCACTTTTGGGTCATTCTAATTTTATCTTGACAACGTTTCGCGCAATTTTGATTAAATTTTGTATTTTATCGTTTTCGGTCACAAGAAAATCATTGGGTTAGGACAGATTTTTGTGAAAATTCGATCAATGGGTCATTTTGGATTATAAGGGGTCAGGGTCAAACCAACTGTATCTAAAAAACAGCTCAATCGATTTTATCTAAATTTTGTATCTAATGTTTTTCGGCATGCTAAAACTAAAGAGCTAGGCCACACGTTTAAGAGATTTCGATTATAAGGGTCATTTGTTGGTCATGATGGGTCTTGCTAATTTTATATAGAAAATGGTACTCACCATTTTGACTATACTTTGTATTATATCGTTTTTCAGCAAGAGAAAACCATTTGGCTTGGACACATGCTCGCGAAAATTCTATTAGTGGGTCATTTTGGGTCTTAATGAGCTAGGGTCATTCTAATTATATACAATAACGACTCAATCAATTTTACCTAAATTTTGAAACAAAACGTTTTTTATCACGAGAAGACTATTGGGCTGAGTCGCATATTAAACAAAATTATATTAGTGGGTCATTTCGCTTCATTGCTGCCAAGCTAATTTTACCTAAAAAATGGCTTGAACGATTTTGATTCAATTTTATATTCTACTGTTTTTGATTACCTGAAGACGATTGAGCTATGTCACATGCTTGATCAAATTTGATTAGTGGCTCATTTTGGGTAATACGGGTCAGGGTCACGAGAATATGGCAAAAGCCAATAACTTGGTGATATTTGACAAAATATTGGCGACATATGGCCAAAAAATCGACTATAAAAATTACGAAAACCAAAATATGTATTTGGAGCCAAATGAAAGAATGCCTCCAAATTTGGCTGTATCTAGCAAAATATATTGTCTTTCAGAATGTAAAGAATTTTTTTATACATTCTTAAGAGGATTCGAGATGCATGGTTAAACCAATCAGAGTCGAGCTAAAAAAGTGATTTAGATCGATGTCCTTTCGTTGTAAAATTTAAAATAAAATAAAATTTATAAATATGCGCATAAAAACATAGTTTTCTTATTGATTGTTTTTCTAAATAATACTATTATAAACATGTTTTACAGTAATAATACAGAGTTAATGATACAGTGAAAATACTATATCGAGTTGAACACAAAGTTAATTTTGACCGAGCTAAGCTCGGTCTCCCCTGCTAGTCTTATACTATAATGCGAGCAAAAATTGTGTGTGTGTGTAAATTTTATCTCAAAAACGGCTCTAACGATTTTCGCAAAAATTTGGATTTTACCATTTTCGGGCACGAGAAGACCATTGGGCTAGGTCACATGTTCGAGAAAATTCGATTATTGGGTCATTTTGGGTCATAATGGGTCAGGATCAAGCTATTTATATCTAGAGAACGGTTGGATCGATTTTAAGGAAATTTTGTATCCAATCGTTTTTTGGCACGAGAAAACTATTGGGCTGGGTCACATGTTCGAAAAATTTCGATTAGTGGGTCATTTTGGGGTCATTATGGGTCAAGCCATTTTTATCTAAAAAACGGCTCTAACTATTTTGACCAAATTTTATATTGTATCGTTATGGATTACAAGAGGACCATTGGGTTAGGTAACATGTTCGAAAAAATTCGGTTAGTGGGTCATTTTTGGGGTCATTGTGGATCATGCTATTTTTATCTAGAGATTTTCTCACGCAACTTTGGCTAAAAATTGCATTCTATGGTTTTCGTGCACGAGAAAATAATTGGGCAACGTTACAAGTTCGAGAAAAAAATTTAATGAGTCATATTGGGTCATTAAGGGTCTGGGTCAAGCTATTTATATTTAAAGAACGGCGTGATCGATTTTAACGAAATTTTGTGTGTAACAGTTTTTTGACATGAGAAAACTAATGGGCTAAATCACATGTTTGCGCGATTTCGACTATAGGGGTCATTTGTGGGTCATGATGGGTCATAATGGATCATGTCAAACTATATCTAAAGAACAGGTGGATCGATTTTAACGAAATTTTGTATATAACTTTTTTTGGCACGATCAAATCATTGGGCTAGGTCACACGTTCAAGAGATTTCGATTAATGGGTCATAAAGGGTCTGGGTCAAGCTATTTATATTTAAAGAACGGCTGGATCGATTTTAACGAAATTTTGTATGTAAATTTTTTTTTGACACGAGGAAACTAATGGGCTAACATGGGCTAGGTTACATGTTCGACAAAAAAATTTAATGGGTCATATTGGGTCATTAACGGTCTGGGTCAAGCTAATTATATTTAAAGAACGGCGTGATCGATTTTAACGAAATTTTGTATGTAACAGTTTTTTGACATGAGAAAACTGATGGGCTCACATGTTTGTGAGATTTCGACTATAAGGATCATTTGTGAGTTATGATGGGTCATAATGGATCATGTCAAGCTATATCTAAAGAACATGTGGATCGATTTTAAAGAAATTTTGTATATAACATTTTTTGGCACGAGAAAATCATTGGGCTAGGTCACACGTACAAGAAATTTCGATTAATGGGTCATAAAGGGTCACAAAGGGTCTGGGTCAAGGTATTTATATTTAAAGAATGGCTGGATCGTTTTTAACGAAATTTTGTATTAACAATTTTTAGACACAAGAAAACTAATGGGCTAAGTCACATGTTCGAGAGATTTCGATTATAAGGGTAATTTGTGGTCATGATGGGTCATGCTAATTTTATGTAGAAAATGGCTCGTACCATTTTGACTGTACTTTGTATTATATCATTTTCGGGAAAGAGAAAACCATTGGGCTATGACACATGCTCGCAAAAATTCGATTAGTGGGTCATAATAGGTTAGGGCCATTCTAATTATATATAATAACGACTCAATCAATTTTACCTAAATTTTGTAACGAAACGTTTTTTATCACGAGAAGACTATTGGGCTGAGTCACACGTTAAATAAAATTATATTAGTGGGTCATTTCCCTTTATTGCTGAATGCTGTCAAGCTAATTTTACCTAAGAAATGGCTTAAACGATTTCGATTCAATTTTACATTCTATTGTTTTTAACTACCTGAAGACCATTGAGCTAAGTCTGTTTAATCAAATTTGATTCGTGGGTCATTTTGGGTAATACGGGTTAGAGTTACGAGAATATGGCAACAGTCAATAAGTTGGCGATATTTGAGAAAATATTGGCAACATTTGGCCGAAAAATCGACTATTAAGATTATGAAAGCTAAAACACGTATTTGTCGCCAAATTAAAAAATGTCACCAAATTTGGCTATATCTGGCAAAAAAATATTGTCTTTCAGAATGTAAAGAAATTTTTTATACATTCTTAATAGGATTCGAGATGCATGGTTTAACCAATCAGAGTCGAGCTAAAAAACTGATTTGGATCGATACCCTTTCGTTGTAAATTTAAAATAAAGTAAAATTTATGAACATGTGCATACAAACATAGTTTTCTTATTGATTGTTTTTGAAAATACTACTATTATTAATAACATGTTTTACAGTTATAATACAGACTGAATGATGCAGTGATAATACTATATCCAGTTGAACACAAAGTTAATTTTGACCGAGCTTAGCTCGGTCACTCCTGCTAGTATATATTGTTTTCGACTAAACGTGCATTTTTCCGATCAAACGGGAATTTTTCCGACTGACTTTTTTATTTTTCCAATTTGTAAGTCATTATAGGTAAATACCATTTTCCCGTCTAAACATACATTTTATCTATCGAACGGGAATTTTTCCGACTGATTTTCTCGTTTTTCCAATTTGTAAGTGATTATAGTAAATAACTTTTTTCCGACTAAACGTACATTTTCCCCATCGAATGGGAATTTTTCCGACTGATTTTTTCATCTTTCCAATTTCTAAGTCTTAGTACGTAACATTTTTCCAACTAAACGGATATTTTCCCGACTGATTTTTTTTTTTCGTTTATAACTTTTTACAGATAAATCACCTTTTCCCGACTAAACATACATTTTTCCTATCGAACGGGAATTTTTCCGACTGATTTTCTCGTTTTTCCAATTTGTAAGTCATTATAGTAAATAACATTTTTCGGACTAAACGAACATTTTTCCAATTTGTAAATCTCTATAGGTAAATACCATTTTTAAGACTAAACGTACATTTTCCCTATCGAACGGGAATTTTTCCGACTGATTTTTCCATTTTTCCAATTTCTAAGTCTTTATAGTACATAACGTTTTTCTGACTAAACGGGCATTTTTCCGACTGATTTTTTTTTTTTTTTTTTTTTTTTTTTTTTTTTTTTTTCGTTTATAACATTTTATAGATAAATACCATTTTTTTTTCAAACGAAACATACATTTTTCCTAGCGAACGGAAATTTTTTCGATTGATTTTTTCGCTTTTCCAATTTGTAAGTCATTATAGTAAATAATTTTCTTCCGACTAAACGAACATTTTTTCCAATTTGTAAGTCCTAATAGGTAAATACCGTTTCTAAGACTAAACGTACATTTCCCCTATCGAACGGGAATTTTTCCGACTGATCTTTTCATTTTTCCAATTTCTAAGTCTTTATAGTACATAACGTTTTTCTGACTAAACGGGCATTTTTCCGACTGAATTTTTTCATTTTTCCAATTTATAAGTTTTTATAGAAAATACCATCTTTTCCAAACTAAGTGTATTGTTTTACCGATAAACACGAAATTTTCCGACTGATTTTCTCGAGGGGGTGGGAGGGTGCCGCACCCCCATACCTCCCCCCCCCGGGATTTACGCCCCTGAGAATTAC
Source organism: Maratus speculifer (assembly GCA_964019185.1). Classification (NCBI taxonomy): domain Eukaryota; kingdom Metazoa; phylum Arthropoda; class Arachnida; order Araneae; family Salticidae; genus Maratus; species Maratus speculifer. The sequence goes on from OZ025295.1 coordinate 72,590,752, forward strand.
AACTATTCTTCCAAGTAGTTAAAAATGCTTAGAATTACATAAGGGAGACCAAACTGGTCGCCAAGGGCGGCTTGTAGTAATAATAATTAATTCGCGCATAAATGATAAACCTTCTCCTTATTTGAAGTCGTTTAGAAAAGAGCCCAAATTCATCCCCAAGACTGCGAGCAAACAGCACTACTTTCATTTACACTAAAAGAGCAATAAATCTATCTTTGTTTCCGAACGGAACAAAAGGTTGCTAGTTTTCGAACCTCTTTAAATGATTTTTGAGAAAAGAACCCTACCGAATTGACAAAGGAAGGGAAAGTTTATCTCCCCCATCTTCAGTCGTAAAGCTGTCAACTGATTACAAGTTCGATTTCTCTCTTGAAGTTCAGATTCAGTGCACTGAAATAGCAATTTATACATCAAAGCGCCGACACGAAAGATAAAAAATAGCGACGCCTGACCACAAGAAGTTTGTGCTATGTGCCCGGTCCTTAATAGTGATGTCAGTAAAGTAAGGGAGGAAAACGAACTTTCCTACCTAACTTGTTTATCATCTTTCAATCTTGTGATCGATCAAATGATGCTGTGATAATAAGCTTCAATGCTAACCTGCACAGCGATATCTCCTTGAGATGCAGGAAAACTTGCGTATTGTCAGATGAACTTCTTTCTTTGAATTGTCAGTTATTAATAAAAAATGCAAAGGATTTTAAAAAGCTCAGAAAAAAAAACCAGAAAAGTGATTTTTTTTATTTTCTACGATTCTATGAAAGGTTATCCTGATTCAATAACTAGTTTGCTACATTTTCAAGGTGTTATTTTAAGGCTGTTTTCAAATCCAAACGGACAATAATCTGACGTATTTTTCAATTCATTTTTGTATGGAAACGCATGAAAGTGGCAGGTGTTCTTATTTGGAAATTATATAGTCGAAAGACGTGTTTCATTCTTTGGTAAATGAAAAAGATAGTTCAGAAATAGTGTTATTAGTTGCAGCATCTAGGTGGCAACTAGGTGCAACTAGGTGGATGTGCCAATCCCAAAACTTTCTTCTACCTCATATGTACATTTTAATATCTTAAAAAATAGTTACACATGCTAATGCTTTAACCTCTTAACCGGCGACGGGTATGGGGAAACAGTGCTTTAATCCCCGACTTACAGTGTCTCACAAAAGTGATGGGACACTTGTGCTTTATAAAAAGAAATTGCAATAAAATAAATAAACAAACATGTGCAAAAAATTTTTGGGTGTGTTTCATATTTAAAGTTAGTAACAATTATTACATAACATACATTTTGTCAAAATATTAAAATATTAATTTAGTAAAAATACAATTGTTCAGAACGGAGCAAAAAATGGCTCACATAAGTAAGTGATGGGACACTTACTTTTCCATCAAATATTTATCCAAAAATTTTACTTTTTAAAAGGTTTTAACATTTTGTTGGATTTCCTTTTACTTTTAAAACATGATTTAATCTTTTTGGGAAGGATTCGACTAATTTTTTTGTGATTTCTGGAGTGATTTTACCCCATTCTTCTTGAAGCACCGATTTTAGTTGTTTTGAATATGTTTGCGAATTCTTGATTCCAATTCTTGCCAAATATTCTCTATGGGATTTAAGTCTGGAGATTGTGGTGGTGTTTTTATTATTTCAGGACAGTTATATAGCAGCCAGAGTCTAACGTTCAGAGCAGTGTGCTTGGGGTCATTGTCCTGGTAGAATTTAAAATCGTTATGAAGGTTCAATTTTCGTGCTGAAGATTTCAAATTTTGCTTTAAAATATCAATATACTTGTACTGATCCATTATACTGTCAATAAAAACAAGATTACCAACTCCAGCGGACGACATACACCCCCATACCATAACTCCTCCTACACCATGTTTTACTGTTGGTACCAAGTTCTGTTTGCGAAATTCTTCCCTGGGTTTGCCCCACACCAAGATTCTACCGTCAGAACCAAATATATTAAATTTACTTTGATCAGCAAATATAACTTTATTCCAGTAATCAGAATTCTTATTTATGTTGGATTTTGCGAAAGCTAGTCTGAGTTTTCTATTCTTTTCACTTACGAAGAATGTTTTCCTGGCTACTCTACCGTGATATCCAGCAGATCGAATTATCCTTCTAATAGTCTCAGGATTAACAATTATTCCATATAATGCTTGTAAATCAGCAGCAACTTTTGAAGCACTATTTCTTGGATTTTTTTTAAATATTTCGAACGATAATTCGCTTTATTCTATTGGATAGCTTTGATGGTCGGCCAGGTCTTCTTTTATCCTGAATCATATGATTCTTTTTATATCGTTTAATGATATTGAAAACTGTTGAACAACTCAAGTTAACTGTTTCAGCAGTTTTTCTAATAGAGTTTCCACGTTCAATATGCAAATTAATAACTATTTTTCGAATTTCAGGCGAATAAGTTTATTTTCGTTTAGCATTCATGGCTACACAGAGCTAAAAAACACAAAAATTCCAAAACAAATTGGAGAGAAATACTGCAGACGATTTTATAAATTATTGCCAATTGCTTTTAAGTAAAAATAAAAACCCCAAAAATATTTTTATTGCTTACTAGCTGACCCGCCCGGCGTTGCCCGGGTCCGTATTAGCAATATTAAACGAACTTGAAATTTGTATGATTTTATCAATAACTGGAAGCATGCAGAAATGCATTGTCTGAAATACGTCATTTTCATCGTTATAAAGTATTAAAAGGTTCTGAAAAAAAAAGAAAACTTTTAGTAATACAATTTTTAGTTTAAATCAAATGTTTTCAATATTTTATTTAATTTTATTCAAAATGAAAAAAGATTTTCTTAGCAGACGATTTTTTGTGATAAATACATTATCTGTTTTATATTTCTTCTGCTTTATTCCTTTTATTTATAGAGTTCAAAATGAAAAAAGATTTTCTTAGCAGACGATTTTCCTGTGCCTCAATTAATTATCCTCGGAATTCCTTTTATTTATAGAGATTATTTATAGAGTTCAAAATGAAAAAAGATTTTCTTAGCAGACGATTTTCCTGTGCCTCAATTAATTATCCTCGGAATTCCTTTTATTTATAGAGATTTAAGACGATTTTTGTTGCATATATAATGGTGTCCCATCACTTATGTGAGCTATTTTTTGCTCCGTTCTAAACATTTGTATTTTTATTAAATTAATATTTTAATATTTTGACAAAATGTATGTTATGTAATAATCTTTACTAAATTTAAGTATGAAACACACCCACAAAAAATGTGTACATGGTTTTTTAATTTATTTGATTAGTTTCCTTTTGTAAAGCACAAGTGTCCCATCACTTATGTGAGACACTGTATCTCGGGGCAGCCGTTTAAGTGGTTAATAATTTGGAATTCAATACTAAACCAACTTTCAATTTCATCTTAAATTTCTGCTTCAGTAAATTAATCGGAGTAAAAACGAGTTTCCGTCTCTGCACGAACCAATGCACAATAGAATAATAAGCAGTTTTTTTTTTTTTTTTTTTTTTTTTTTTTTTTTTTTTTTTTTTCTGGGAGGACTTATTTACCATACCCAAAAATAATCATGCGCAAAAATTTTAGTTCAGTTCTATGCATAAATTCACACATTTTTTGATGGTAAAATAATGAAAATGGCACAGACATCGTGATTATAGTGCCCTCTTCCGGGGGAATTTTTTTTTCAAATTTAGGGCGGACCTACTAGCCATAGTTAAACACTTACACAAAAAATTGGGTTCAATTCTATGCATAACTTCATACACTTTTACGTGATACAATATTGAAAATGGCACAAAAATCGTGATTGCAGCGCCCCCTTCCGACGGATTTTTTTCAAATTCAGGGAGGACCAATTAGCCATAACCATATACTTACACAAAAATTTGATTCAAATCGATGCATAACTTCACACACTTTTAATCGGTACAATATTGAAAATGGCACAAAAATCGCGATTGCAGCGCCCCTTCCAGCGAAATATTTCAAAAATGGAGAAGGACCTGCTTGCCACAATCAAAAACATTCACAAAAAATTTGGTTCAATTCTATGAATATCGTCATACATTTTTTGATGGTAGAATGGCGACATACGGACACACACACAGACACATGGGCAGACAGGCATTTTGTAAAAACATGTTTTTTGGAATCCCTGACCGCTAAAACGTGTAAATCCGTCAAAAACCGGAAGTCGAAAAAAATTTCGATTGCAATACTTTTTTCTATTAAAGACGGAAGAAAGTAAAAATAGCATTGTCCCTACAATAATAATATCCTACAATTATACCTGCAAAGACGAAGGCCTGTTTAAAATAAAATTTTTCTTTTGTCACTTGCGACTCCATCTTAGCAGGTTTTATTGATGTAAATAAACACAAAACTATTATACAGTAAAACTTGTTAAAATGGAATCGATAGTCGCTCAGATAAAATTCCCATCAGCAGATATAATTGAATAATATGCAGTATTCCCATCGTAAAAAGATGATAAATTTTCTTTTTAAAACGAAATTTCGTTATAAACAGGTGACGTTTTCAAGTAGTTTGCTGAACAAAGAATAGTAAATTTTGTGAAAATAAACTCGCAAGGAACAGAAAAAAAAATCTATTAGGGAGGTTTCTGTCTCGGCAGATAGCTTTATAAGACATTTCTTTGGAAGGGATTAATAAAATTTTCTGATATAGATAGATTGTGTTAATTACGTACTTAACAAAAAAAAAAAAAAAAAAACTCTTAAAGCATTTGTACACCATGTGTGATCGGAACATTTGACGTTTCAGATAGTGGTTATGCAGGACAAGCAATATCCCGCATAAGTCATGACATTTGGCAACATATATATTCAGAAAATATTGTCAAATTTCGAATATTCAAGCGAAATATTCAATATTTCGATTTTTTGTTACGTTCTGTTAGTGTGTCCAGTTGGTTATTTTTTCAAGAAGTAAAGTTTTATTTTATTAAATATATCAGCTTTCATACCACACGCATTTCAAGTAATTTACTGGCCATCGATCACCACCCTAGTCATCACTCGCCAAGTGGCGATTAAAATATCAGTTTTCATGGAAGTATGCATAGCTACATTGATTACATCTAATTAGAGTAGTTATTTCTTTTTCCTACTGGATACAAGTCGATTTCAATGGTTTAGTTGTATTTTCAATATTTCGTTTTTTTGCCAAGTTCTTTTACTGCGTTCAGTTAGATTACTTTTTCAAGAAATACAGTTTTATTTTGCAAAATATATTCATCAGCTTTGATTTTACAGGCATTTCAAGTAATTTATTGGTCATCGATCGCCACTCGTCAAGTGACGATTTAAAAAAATCTATTATTGATCTCCAAGTGAAATAGTTTTTTTTTTTACTTTCTTCTATCTTCAATAGAAGAAAGTATCGTAATCAAAAAAAAAAAAAAAAAAAAAAAAAAAATTCGACGGATTTACACGTTTTAGGGGTCAGAGATTCCAAAAAACATGTTTTTACAAAATGGCTGTCTGTCCGTGTGTCTGCGTGTGTGTCTGTCTGTATGTCGCCATTCTACCATCAAAAAGTGTCTGAAGTTATGCATAGAATTGAACGAAATTTTTTGTGAATGTTTTTGGCTGTGGCAAGCAGGTCCTCCTTCAGTTTTGAAATATTCTGCCGGAAGGGGGCGCTGCAATCGCGATGTTTGCGCCATTATCAATATTGTACCGACCAAAAGTATATGAAGTTATGCATCGAATTGAATCAAATTTTTTGTGTAAGTGTATGACTATGGCTAATTGGTCCTCCCTGAATTTGAAAAAAATCCGTCAGAAGGGGGCGCAGCAATCGCGATTTTTGTGCCATTTTCAACATTGTACCGACCAAAAGTATATGAAGTTATGCATCGAATTGAACCAAATTTTTTGTGTAAGTGTATGACTATGGCTAATTGGTCTTCTCTGAATTTGAAAAAATTCAGCCGAAAGGGAACGCTGCAATCGCGATTTTCGTGCCATTTTCAGTATTGTACCGGCCAAAAGTACATGGAGTTATGCATTGAACTGAACCAAATTTTTTGTGTAAGTGTATGGCTATGGCTAGTTAGTCCTCCCTGAATTTGAAAAAAATCCACCGGAAGGAGGCGCTGCAACAGCCAATTTTATGCCATTTTCAATACTGCACCACCTAAAAGTGTATAAAGTTAGTCCTAGAACCGAACTAATTTTTTTGTATATGATTATTTTTTGGTAAGGCAAGTAGGTCTTCCCTGAATTAAAAAAAAAATCTGCCTATCATTCTATTGTCCATCGGCTCATGTAGAGACGGAAATTCATTTTTACTCCGATTAATTGATTGAAGCAGAAATTTAAGATGAAAACCAAAGTTCGTATGGTATTGAATTAAAATTATTAAAACATTAAAATGAATAACTATTTTTTTTAAATATTAAAATGTACGTATGAGATAGAAGAAAGTTTTAGGATTGGCACATCCAACTAGTTTCATTAAAATGAATAACTATTTTTTTAAAATATTAAAATGTACGTATGAGATAGAAGAAAGTTTTAGGATTGGCACATCTAACTAGTTTCATTAAAATATGCATCTCTACATTGATTACGTCTAATTAGAGACCTGGTTAATTCCTTTTCTTATTGGATGCAAGCAGATTTCAATGACTTAGCTGTATTTTCGATATTTTTTTTTCCATGCACTTAGTGCATTCAGTTTATTTATTCAAAAAAAATCTAGCTTTACTAGTGTGTAACCCCCCCCCCCCCCCGTCAAAAATGATGGAATTTTCACTCGCATTTCATTTTTATAATACTTCATACAAACGAACAGAATGAAGATTTTATTATTGAAGAGTTTGTATTGTAGAAAAGCACAGTTTAAAAATAGCAATAAATTTCTACAAATACAAGTAATAAAGATTTTTTTTATATTTAATTTTTGAACAAATTTTAATTTCAAAACAAACAGCTGTATTTATTACAATAACAATTAGCGAAATAAAACTTAATTTCTGAAGATGGATTTCTCACTTTTAAATGGTGCAATATTAAAAATGGCATAAAATTCGCTATTGTAGCGCCCCCTTCCAACGGATTTTTTTTAAATTCAGGGAGGACCAACTAGTCATAGCCACACACTTACACAAAAAATTTGATTCAATTCGATGCATAACTTTATATACTTTTAGTCGGTACAAAATTGAAAATGGCATAAACATCGCGATTGCAGCGCCCCCTTCCGGCAGAACATTTCAAAACTGAAGGAGAACCTGCTTGCCACAATCAAAAACATTCACAAAAAATTGGTTCAATTCTATGCATAACTTCATACACTTTTTGATGATAGAATGGATATATACGGACACACACAGACACACATACAGACAGACATTTTGTAAAAACATGTTTTTGGAATGTCTGATCCCTAAAACGTGTGAATCCATCGAAAACCGGAAGTCGAAAAAAATTTCGATTATAAGACTTTCTTCTATTGAAGATAGAAGAAAGTAAAAAATTAACCGGATAAATGTTAGCACCAAATTCAAATCCGCAACCGCTGAGTAGCACAATGGTTTAAAAACACGTTTGCGAGTTCTTTGCTTCCCAGGATGAATCCTCCGGCAGGGCGAATGCTTTATCTTTTATAATATTCCCAAAAATGCTTCTAAAATAGTTCATAGATGGCAGCCCTAAAATCGTGTGATGAGGGTGAGATGGCGCTGGGAGTCGATAAAATACAATTGTACTTTTATACGATAAAAACGTTATCAGCTAACACTTCCACTGTTATCTTTATCACTACATAGTATAAAACAAAGTCGCTTTTTCTGTCCCTATATCCCTATGTTCGCTTAAATCTTTAAAACTACCCAACGGATTTTGATGCGGTTTTTTTTAATAGATAGAATGATTCAAGAGGAAGGTTTATATGTAGGGTAGATGTGCCAGTAATGGGCCACCTTAAGGAATTTCTCTAAAAAATAATTTTTTATTAATAGTTATAATTATTGTATTCCAATTTTTTTCATATTAGATTAATCTTTCAACAATATTTAACTAATCCCACAGTTACATTTCCCAATAAAAATAAAAATTTCATTTTAAATAATAGAAATATGTCTAAACACCCAAATGCCCAGTAATGGGCCACCTATGTTCCAGTAATGGACCGCCTATGTTCCAGTAATGGGCCACCCTACAAAAAATAACAGATAATTATTTTTAGGTGCGTTCGTAATTATGTAAATAGGTAGCACCTATAATTGTCGTTCAGTCCGTCTGTCTGTCCATCTATCTGTCCGTTTGTCTGACAGTCTGTCTATCTGTCCGTTTGTCTGTCCGTCTGTCTGTCCGCATATAACAACGAAAAACTATCCAACCGAATCGTTTGAAATTTAAAATACATAATTATTACATAATTTTGTCGAGTTATTTCAAATTTTATGAAAATCGGATGGATAGATCAATTACAGGGACATTCAAAAGGATTCCGTTACATTACGGTCAATAGGGAAAAAAGTTTTAAATGCATTTTAATCGTTTGAAATTTAAAACATATAATTATTGCGTAATTTTGTCGAGTCATTTCAAATGTTATGAAAATCGGATGCATAGATCAATTACAGAGACAATCAAAAGGATTCCGTTACATTACGGTCAATGGGGTAGAAGTTTCAAATGCATTTTAATGATGTTACACTCATTCGAACATAATAGAATTGGCATGAATCTATGAAATATATACTAAAATATGCATTCTGTACAATCTGTGACGCAAAGAATTTTTATTATTAAATTACAGGGCTACACAAAAGTATTCCACTATATAATGCTATACGGGGAAACATGGTTTGGTACGTGTTTTAATTATATTCAACTATTTCATATTTTATGAATAAGATATACGTTGCTGAGGTGTAATAAGAATTACTATTCCTGTATAATTACAGAATTTCAACCAATATACTGTATTCGAAGTACTATTTACTAGAAAAGCAAGATCTGAATATTTTTAAAAGTTCGTTATCGTACGAACGCACCTCATTTGCTACGTTCACGTGCAATTTCCAACTTGTTCTTTTTATGTCTACGTAAGTCGCATTTTATTCTTCCTCAGAATCCACATTATCCTCTTGTATACAAAATTCTGCCTTTTTGAAGCAATTGTAAATTGTTTTTTTTTTCAATTACCCCCATTGATCCCGTTCTTATATGTATAACTATTCAATTAACACTGTTTTGAGAAGGATGTTGAAAGGTGTGTGAAAGGAGGGGGTTGAGGAATTTGTTGGACTTAAGTAACAAGAAAATTCAAGCAGAGGAGTAATATAAAAAAAACTCAGCACTGAACGATAAATTAGGAATAAGAGATGGAAATTTGATTTCATGTGATTTCGAAGTATTTTTTTACAACTGAATAAAGAACATTTTATGAAAATATTCGTTATATGGAGATAGATATTTCGCTATATAGAGACTGTTTTTAATGTAATCATGGGAAAAGGGGAACATTCCTACTAAAAATTCGTTATATCGAGAAATTCGATGTATGGAGTTTCGTTATAGAGAGACTTGACTGTATTTATAAAGAAATTGTCTTTATTAAATTCTAGTAAGTAAAATTTAAGTATTAAATTTGTTTATTTAGTTTTCAGTTAAATCAAAATATTTTATCAATACTGAAATTACACTTTTAGTATTGGTCACTTGGGTGGCCCATTACTGGCAAATCACGAAATCAGCAATCCAGTAATGGGCCATCCCTCCTAAAATCTTAAAAATAAATAAAATTTTGTAAATGGCCATTGGTATATTAAATTCAATGTTTTATATTGCTAACCAAACAAAAACATTCAATTTTTACGGAAAAATAAAAAAGATATAAAACTAAGTAAGTAAAGTCTGCTCTTAGCATGTTCATTAAGATTTTCAGTGAAAAACAGAAAAACTGTGAAACTTTATTTTCTGCTTCCTAATTGTTTTGACGAAAAGTGTAAAAAATTAATCCAGCTTATAAAGCATGCAAGGTAGAGTTCAGAAAAAAATAATAAAAGCTTAACTATTATTTATTATTTTTTTATAAACCAAAAAGTGCGAGGTGGCCCATTACTGGAAGGTGGCCCATTACTGGCACATCTACCCTATAATAACATCCATTAAATAGTGGAGAAATACTGTTATTTTTGAAGTTTTTAATGCGATGTCGTAAATAATTTCATTTTTTCCGCTTATACATTGCAAACGCAGGCTGAACCCTACAAGATTTATTGTGTATAAAGACATCCTGTAATTGTTGTAAAAATAAAATAAATAGGTAAAAATTGTAAAAAGTAAATAAGTAAAAATGTAGTGTATGAATTACAAATAAATAAAAAATAATACTAATATCCGAATTTTCTTTTATAAGTTTACACTTTTTTAATAACTCCATCCACAAAGAAGAGAGTATGAGCATGTGTGTAAAAATTTATAAGTTGAATTTTTTTTTTAATACCCGTACAAAGCCTGGGAGGACTGATATAATCTATATTAATAAAACAAAGTCGTGTTAGTTACACCATCTATAACGTAATAACGGATGGATCGATTTTTATGAAACTTTGTATGGAGTTATCTGGCACCTTAGATTAACATACAGGCTACTTTTTACCCGACTAATTAAAAGGAGAGTAATGGTTTTAGTAGTTGAATTTAATAGGATGAAGTGGTAGTAACAATTTGCGGTGTCAGTATGGACACGGGAGTACCCGAAGCAAAGTGAGGGCGGGCCGCTAGTATATTATAATTGGGTATGATATACGTATTTTATATGAAAATATGCTGAACAAACACTATTTCAAGTGGAAGAAATTATCATTTTGGGACCGTTCAAGTATTACGTAAGCATATTTTTAGTCATTTTGTACCCCCTTCCCCCCCTTGTAAGAAAATATAAGCAAATGCTAGAACCCCGCCCCTCCCCCCATTTGCTTACGTAAGATTTTATGACAGTTTATACATCAATACTTCTTGACTTATAAAAAAGTTACCAATCAATGACATTATTAATACTACAAATTTATATAGGCATAAAGGGATTGTTATATCAAAATATATAAAATGGTTTTAATATATTGTTGCTTGTTGCATTAAACAAACCACAGAATACAAAATGGTTTAAATATATTGTTATTTATCACATTGAACAATAAAACAAGACATACAAGAAGTCTTAACTTACTTAGGCATCATAACTAAAATTTTTGACATGAATCATATAAATGTTGGAGTTCAATTTGGTGTTCATATTTTAATCTGATGTCCAGGATCCTTGAACCCATGTTTCAACATTGTCTATTATAAAGTTTTCACTGGAACAGTGGCCTGGGGTATTGCAGGTTTCCGGTCCTTGTTCTTCCACTTCTTCTTTCTCCAGCCACTCAACGTCTTCATCACCATTGAGGGCTTGAAGAATGCACGTCAGTTCATTGGCTCGCGGAGCCGCTATACGCAGTGGACGCACTCGTGTCTGAGGGACATTCTGTTTATCATTTCCATGAATATTTTTCCTATGGCGATCAGCTGATTTATTGGACGCATTATAATGTCCACAAACCTGACAAATACGTTTTGATAGCTTCGGTTTCACTGTTGGACATAAATAATCGTAAGGTAATTGAATGAACCCTGCTGAAGAAATTTCTAAATCTAGTGCAAGGCACAGACTTAGGTCTAGAAATTCTCTATCATCACTTACGATGAGATCATGTGATGTTTGATTCATTTTAGCTGGTCGTGGCAAGTAGCGTGATTTCAGAATCTTAAAAATTCCGCTTCAAGGCCGAAGACAACACATTTCATTTTTGCATTTCACTATCTGAAGCAAACATAGACTTTCCCCAAAATGATCGGAATACCATTTTATATGTTCCTCAACTGGAAGTTCAGGCTCACCAGAATTGTAACAGTAGCCAGCCACATCGGCTCCTGTGTTTTTCTAGTCTTGCAACGTACTTGACTTGGCACACAACTTAACAGACAACAATGAAGACAAAGAGCGAGTGGGTGATGCGAATCACGCGACTGCCGATGGATAAGCAAAGGATAAAATCGAAAATAAACGGCGAATTTCAAACGGACTGTAGAACGCTCTTTCCCCATCATACTTTGTTTGCTTGTTGAATTTGAACTGCAGTTGCTTCGATGTTTAATGCTTATGTAAGAATTGTCGTGACTCCCCCCTCCCCCTTGTCAGAAAAAATAAGCAGACTCTGGACTCCCCTCCCCCTTTAGTGCTTAGGTAATACTTGAACGGTCCCTTTGCTGTCATTTTAGCATATTTTTTTCAATTAAGTCTAACATGGCGTTTAGCTACGGTCGATTCGCGGATCAGAATGTTTCGCCCCGGAATCGTTCCGTACACTTTTCTCCAGCCGCATTTTATTATAAGTAGATCCTGCAAAATATATTTATCAATTTTGATTCCACATGTATTTTAAATAATTTATTCTTTTTTTCTCACCGGATTGCAAATGGATCTCAAGGACATTTCAACATCAATATTCGACTTCTGTCACATATTCAGCACTTGGATTATTTTTTCCTTACGATATACTGTTTAATAATGCAAAATACACTCGCTAGAATGGATGCCAACTGTATGGTGATGTGTGTATTGTATTAATGACATGTTTATTTATAACTGATTCATTATTTATGCCTAAAAAGGAAAAATGGTCTTAAAATTTATACAATTTTGATTTATATTTTTATGCATTATTTCGATAAAAAATTAATTTTTATATGCTTGGGTTAGTATTAGAATAATTTTAATTAATTAAATGTACTTTAATAAGGTTCTGTAATCTATCTGGTAACTTGTTTTTTACAGCAGAACGAGGGGGCATTCAATGGATTTTTCTGCAGATATGCGATTTTCTACTTTTTTGTCATTTACTTATCATGAAAAAGAGATATATTTTAAGATAATGTTTTATTACTAATCTTACAGGATGAAAAAGTCAGCAATTTCGATGTGGCCTTTCAATCTTTCTCCATCCACTATATGAATGTTAGCACTCATATTAAACGAATTTTATAATAATTTAAAAGTTAAAAAAAAAATTGCACCGCATTTCTCATATCTCACTCCCTCTTAATTTTATACTACTTTTTTCATGATGGTAAATGAACAGCTAAATTCATCACTGAATCTGCTTCTGCTTTGCTACAATCAGTGTTGTAGTCGTAAAAATAGCAGAGAGTATACGGTATAAGCAGAAGGTATACGCTGACGTCATGAATGTTTATAGATAGGGTATACGCTAACGTTTTATTTGAGATTCAGAGGGTATACGGAGCTTGTTAAAAAAAATCCAGAGGATACACGCCGTATATCCTCCACTACATCCCTGGCTACAATAACTTTTTAACTTTGTCTGTAACAACAGGTGTAATGCAGTATGCATATTATTGACAGGAATGAAATGCTATTTGAGCGTGTTAAGAGAAGTCCTCCCCCCCCCCCCATTCCTTAAGTAATTTAGATTGTAGTGTCCAAAACAAGGCAGACACAATAGAAAAATCCGTTTATTCTATTTGTTAAAGAATAAGTCTATAAAATGTGTCAAAACAAACCACAATTTTTTTTTTTTTTTTTTGCATGTGTGTATGTGTAAAATATATCTCTTTTTAAAGTTATTTGAAAAATTAAAAGCTAAGTTAATACAGAAGGGGGGCATAAAGACCGTATTTATTACTAAAAATTAAGATAGATTTCATATTCTAAAGGGTAAAATCGGTGTTATATTGCGATGTTAGATGGACGATAAATCGATTTAAGAAATTTCTACATCGCCCAGTCCTAGTTAGCTAAATGTATAGAGCAACTTTGTAAGTTTCAAAAACAGCCTGAAAATTCTGAAAGTTATCATCACCAGAATAAATCCGTTGTTCCCAAAATGAAGCGAAACGAAAAATATGAGGGGTTGTATCCAAATCATCTTTTTTTTTTTTTTTTTTTTTTTTTTTTTTTGATATAGCTTCTTATCTTTTTGCTTCATTTTGGGAACAACGGAATCATACCAAACTAAATTTTAAGTTACATTTTAGACCATACATAATGATGAAATATGAAATTTCATTTCGTTATCCCCCAATCCTTTCCTATCAATTTTCTATGTGAAAAACGTACATCCTTTTTTTTTTTCTTTTCTTATCACAAAACATTATTTCTTACTGCACATATTGAAAGCTCGGTTTATATAGAATCTGTATGCTGCAGCTTTATAATTACTGGGAGAAGAGCTATTGAATGAAATAGTATTGTTTGATCGAAAAAGCTTTGGTAAGTTATTTAAAAACTATTATCCCACCTTCCAACCTAACTGTTTCATCTTCTAAAGAGTTTATTAGTAATATCAAAAATAGTGAAATAACAAGTGTGAAACAACAATTGTATTTTGGCTAGCCTAGACGTAATTTCTTTCTATCCATCCATTGATTTGGCAGAAGTAAATGATTATATTAAGGCCCCTGTCCTCGCTCGAGGAAACGCTCGCGAGCTAATGCTATTCCTATGGGGAAGCATTTTTCTAATAACTCTTTCGCATTTTGACATTTTTGAATAATTTTTTTTGCATTGGATAGCTGAGGTGGATGCCGACAGCGCACCTTTTTTACTTTTTCTATTTTGGTTGCAGATATATTTTTTAAAAAGCACTTTCAGTTTCGAAACCGGTTTTGAAAGTGAAACTAACTTTGTAAAAAATATCTGCACTCAAAATCAAAAAAGTAAAAAAGGTGCGCTATCGGCATCCACCTCAGCTATCCAATGCAAAAAAAATTATTCAAAAATGTCAAAATACGAAAGAGTTATTAGACAAATGCTTCCCCATAGGAATAGCATTAGCTTGCGAGCGTTTCCTCGAGCGAGGACAGGGACCTTAAGGATGCTGTAAATAACGATATATCACTAAACCCAGCTATGAAACAAACTATTATATCCAGCTTTAATTTGATAAGGAATCATAATGTTTTTACTTTTAACGATAGTTTTTATAAGCAATTGAAAGGTGCACCATGGGCTCATTCATCTCTGGCTTAATAGCGGAAATTAAACTTAGACCAATGGAAAATAAAATTATGACAGTGTTTCAAAATAAACCAAAAATACGGTACAGATATGTAGATTATATTTTTATCATTTGGGATTCAACTATGGAACAGTTACATGTGTTCTTGGATGAAATCAATGCAATCGATAAAAACATACAATTTACATTAGAAATAGAACAAAATGGAAAACTACCCTTTCTTGATACTGAGCTCATAAAAGATAATTTGCTTATTGAAACAAAAGTCTATAAAAAAGAAATTCGATCAAACAATACCATTTCATTCAATAGCTCTTCTCCCAGTAATTATAAAGCTGCAGCATATAGATTCTATATAAACCGAGCTTTCAATATCTGCAGTAAGAAATATATTAATCAGGAATTAGGCACAATCAGAAATATAGCAAATGATAACGGTTTCCCACTCAAGTTTATAAACTTATTTACCAAGCTCAATACGGCAGCAGTAAATTTAATTGATAAAAAATACGGAATTCAAAAGGGGGGAAAATGTGCGAAAAGCGTTCTAAAAATGTTCTAAATTGGGATTTTTAAGCAGTTTCAGCAAACAACAAACCAATCTTAAAAATAATGATATCAAAATGATGGTGATAGTCCTTGCTCCAATATAGGCTATATCTTATGTCGATTTTACTAATCCAAAGGGTGTAAAAGAGCAAAAAGCGTTCTAAAAATGCGATGTCTGTATGTTAAAGGCCTAAAAACATAAAATTTGGCATGTTCATTAATTATAAAATATAATGATCACTAAGAACATTTGTTAACAAATACAAATTTAAAAGGGGTAAAAATGCGCGAAAAGCGTTCTAAAAACTTTCTAAATAGCAATATTTAAGCAATCTTGGGTAGTTAGCGAACCGATTTTAAGAAAAAAAAGATGCCAAAATGATGGCGACAGTCCTTGCTATAACAAAATTATTGGATAAATTACCAGATTACAATGGGAATCTATGAGAATTTGGCAAAATACCAGAAATAGCGCCATGTTAGCATGACTTTTGGTGCGTAATTTTTGTCGCCAATATAGCGATATTTTGCCAAGTTGGCTACAAGCGTTTTTGGTCGACGATATAATCAAGTAGTACCCAATCACGTAAAAGAAACATCCTTATTAGTGGAATTTAAAGGAACATAAGCAGTCCTAATGTTAATTTTTTTAATTTGACTGAAAAAGAACAGTGAATAAATGCAGGAAAAAGCTGAAAGATTAATTAATATTAAATAAAACTAATTTAACTTATTTATTTCAAAAAGGAAACAAATACCTACTTATTTGGCAAAAAATAATGATATCCTATCAAAACATGAATGTGAAAAAATGCCAAGTTCGTTAAAGGTTTCGCTCATAAAAGAAGTGATTTGACAAAAAATAATAATATCCTGTCAAAAACATGAATGTGAAAGAATGCTAAGTTCGTTAAAGGTTTCACTAATAAAAGAAGTGAGATCTAACTGCAAACTAAGTTCTTTCGGAGCTTCTTAAATCATAGCTCCTGTCATGCATAATATTATTCAATTGCTTAAAATGATTTGTTATGTTACTTGTTATTCAATAGAGCGACTTGGCAAGTTTTCAGCTACCAACTTTAATGTTTGAGTCGAAATACAATTTAATCTAGAATCTGATTGACAAAGATCTTGATAATCGAGTGTTCGAATAAGTATATTGAAGTTAAGGTATTGATAAGTTAAGGAAGGGATCAACTTTAAGATCTGATCAACTAAATAGAAAAATTTGAATATGAGAAAACTCTTAATGCACATTTTCCCCCCTTTTGAATTCCGTATTTTTTATCAAATGCCCTTAGAGATCATTTATATCTTATAAATAATCAACATGCCAAATCTTATAGTTCTAGATCCTTCAGTAACACAAAAGTTGCATTTTTAGAATGTTTTTTGCTTCTTCGCCCTCTTTTGGTTAATGGTATACGCATAAAATATAGCCTATGTTTGAACCGGGGCGAATACCATCATTTTGGTATCATTAATTTTGAAATCGGTCCGGTGGTTTCAGAGATTAGCCCCGATACTCGCCAAAAGTGTCACCAACTTGGCACTACTTATATTTCGCAAAATTCCCATAAACTCTAAAATGCCAAACTTTATGTTTCCAGTCCAGCCCCTTAATATACAGACATCGCTTTTTTAGAATGTTTTTTGCTCTCTTACCTCCTTTAAGTTAGTGTAATCGACTATGTTGGAGCAAAGACAGTCATCATCATTTTGATATCGTTACTTTTAAGATCGGTTTGTTGTTTGCTCAGATTGTTTTAAAATTGGTATTTCGAACTTTTTTAGAAAGCTCTTCGCGGATTTTCACCCATTTAAATTTGATATCTTTTAGCAAATGTCATTAGTGATCATTTATATCTTATAAATAATTAACATGCCAAATTTTGTGCTTCTACGCCTGTTAGAGCGTCGATAGCTTACAAAAGGACTTCTGAATATGATAGATTAAACGTAAAAATGACTGGATCATTGGTTGACACAAACACAAAACACTAATTATTTTTATTTACAGAGTGCTACGTACGATTGGCAGCGGTTGATGCGCTGCGCTTACATCCATTCAACTGGCGGGAATGGGTCCCGTACATCAACAACATTCTGCGCGCAGTTGCGCCCTCTAACGACAATTGCTATGTGCGGAGGAAACACTCCCCCGGCGATTGAAATGACAGTTTCAATATAATTAAACACATAATTTTGCAAAAATTATTATACAAGAAAATTATGAACATAAACAGTTACATACACAATAATAGGATAAATGCACTATAATACTAGGTTAAATACAGAAATAATATTTTTGAGAGTTTACTTAAGATAAGAAAGGAAATTTGTTACTCAACTGGGAAAATACAGATATCTCTGACATTTCTCTTAAGAATTCGACGATCTGGTAACTGTAAATTTACCGTTTTCACTATGTTATCCCGTCCTATAAAAACTTCAACTATTCTACCAACTATCCATTTGGTAGAAGATAAATTTTCCTGCCTTATTAGTACCAAAGTTCCTTTCTGTACATCATCCTTTTTAAATTTCCATTTGCTTCTTTCTTGAAGAGTATTTAAATAGTCTCTTTTCCAAAGTTTTACAATTCTCTGGCTAAATTTGGCAATTTTTTCCCATTTTGATAGCCTGTTTTCATTAATATTGTCTAATTGTGGTTCGGGAATCGAAGTAATCGGTCTGCCAATTAAAAAATGGGAAGGGGTCAGAGTCTCGAAATTTTCAAAATCTGTGGACAGCGGGGTAAGGGGGCGGGAGTTTAAAACGCCCTCAATTTCAGCTAGAATCGTTAAAAACTCTTCCAAAGTTAATTTTTGATCACCTATTACCCGTTTTAAATAAAACTTAAATGATTTCACCCCCGCTTCCCAGATGCCACCAAAATTCGGAGATTTGGGGGGAATAAATTCCCATTTAATACCTTCATGGGTTAAAAAATTACATAATTCTTCATCTGGGAAGCAAACTAATTTATACAATTTTTTCAACTCTATGTCAGCTCCAATAAAAGTTTTAGAATTGTCTGATAATATTTTTGCACATTTGCCTCTTCTCCCAAAGAAACGTTTTAGACTAGCTATAAAGGCCTGAGTAGTGAGATCTGAAACAAAGTTTTGGTGTATCGCCTTGGTAGACAAACATACATACACTACGACATAAATTTTATTCAATACACCCTTCCTTTGATTTTTAAATTTAATGGAAAATGGGCCACAATAATCTATACCGGTTACCCCAAATACATAATTAGGTGTTATACGTTCCCTTGGCAAATCAGCCATCATTTGGGAGCTGACTACAGGTTTGTTTTTGAAACAATTCACACATTTATGCACGATTTTGCGGCAATTATTCCTGCCATTAAGCGGCCAAAAATTCTGTCTAACATGAAAAAGCAAAGCTTGTGGACCTAAGTGAAAATATTTCAGATGAAAATAATTCAGTATAATATCCGTTAACTTATGATTAGAGGGTAACACAATTGGAAATTTTGAGTTAAATGGCAAGTCTGAATGACTTAAGCGCCCCCCAACTCTAATCAACCCGTCATCTCCTAAAAATACATTTAATGAAGCAAGTTTACTTTTACTATGAACTAACTGTCTTACCCTTTTCCAGACATTTTAATTCCTCTGGAAATTCTTGTCGTTGTGCTGAACGAATTATAACTGATTCAGCATATCTTACCTCATCCAGAGTTAATGGTCAACTTCTTCTCTTCTCGGGATTGGAACAGTTAAAATAGAATCTAAAAATAAAACTAATTATACGAATTAATTTAGTAAAATTGTTAGTTAGTGAAAAAATGTTATTAATAATAGAATGTTCAGCAGACAAATTTAGAGTTACTGAACTATCACTAATAATGTTCTTTCTTAGTTCTTTAATATACATCTCTTGATCTGGTATGACTAAAGATTGTTTCTTTTTGCATATATCTAAGTCCTTCAGGAACTTTGGACCAGTCCACCATATAGGATTCTGAAAAAGATTTTCGGACTTTATGCCTCGTGTCAAAAGATCTGCCGGATTCTCGGATCCTGCGCAGTGAAACCAACTAGATGAATCTGTCAGTGTATTTCCTTAACACGGTTTGCCACAAACGACTTCCACTTATTTGCAGATCCTTTGATCCAGTACAAGGTGATCTGCGAATCAGTCCATAAGTACACAGAAGAGGGTCCCTTGCGATCTAATACCTCTTTGACTTGACAAGTCAACCGCGCTGCGAGTAATGCACCCAAAAGTTCCAATCGTGGAAGTGATACCTTTTTCAAGGGTGCAACTCTACTCTTAGATGTGATCATATTAATGGAGGATTCATTTCTTGAATTTACTTGTAAATATACGACAGCACCGTAAGCCTTTGGACTGGCATCAGAGAAGGTGTGCAGGATTAATTCGTAATCAGAGTTTTCGGGGAACTGAAAAACATTTCTTGGAATTCTTAAATTTGCTAAATGAGGTAGTTCGGAACACCATTGTTCCCACGTCTTTATAATATCAGGGGGTAATTCTTCATCCCATGACAAATTCCTACTCCAAATTTCTTGTTGTAAACATTTAACTCTAATAGTAAATGGTGATATTAGACCCAGGGGGTCAAATATTTTGCCTATTACTTGTAAGACAAAACGTTTTGTATTTTTTGTCTTGCTCAAAAATTCTAATAAATTTTCAGTTTCCATCAAAAGTATGTCTTGTTTAGGCTGCCACGATAGGCCTAAAACCTTGTATGATTTATTGGGTTCAGAGGACTGAGGTAGAGTGCTAAACCCTTCTTTTCCCACGTTTCCATTACTAGTTCGTTATTCGAAACCCATTTCCTGAAATTCATACTCGCCTTCTTCATACTTTGGTTTGATTGTTGAGAAATTGTCAATGCATCTGAGACAGTGTCCGTCCCGGTCACTAAATCGTCAACATAAATGCAATTTTTTAGTATTTCAGTTACTATTGGATATTCTTTTTCAAATTTATTAAGATGTTGTTTAATTGTAGCTGATAATAAAAAAGGGCTTGAATTCAAACCAAAGGTTAGTCTTAGAAATCTATAAATAATAACTTTAAATGTATCACCTGTGACAGGATTGCCGTCTACAAACATAAATCGTAAGACATCTGTCTTTTTCATTTATACAAATCTGCAAAAAGGCCTTTTCTAAATCGGCCAAAACAGCAATTTTGTTGAAGCGAAAAAAAATCAATAAATGAAAAATATTTCGGTTAAGATTGATTCCGACATCCAAACAGTCATTTAATGATAACTGTCCCGCTTCATGTGAACTCGCATCGAAAACAATGCGACATTTTGTGTATACACTGTCTTGTTTAAACACTGTATGGTGTGGTAGGTAGAAAATCGGATTGTTAGAAAATTCTTCGGATTCGGAAACAATTTCAATAAAGTTCATTTTAAAATATTCATCTAAAATTTTACGATAATTGTCATATAAACTTGGATCACGTTTCATTCTTTTTATGAGATTAGAGAGTCTAATTTCAGCTATCTTATAATTATTTTCAAGATTTTCCCAGTCCCGTTTCCACGGGAGACTAACTTCATATCTATCATTTTTGAAACGCAAAGTTTCCCGGAATTTATCCATTATTTCTTCCGAATTTACACTACTTGGTTGGTCTTTTATACCTAGTTGTTCTAATTCCCAAAAAACTCTCAAATCTAAATCTTCGTTTTTCTCTAATAAATGACACTTATATTTACTTGCATTTTTCTCACAAATTTGGCCTCCTACAATCCAACCCAGATATGAGTTTTGCAAAATTATTGAACTATTAGGAATTTTGATTTGACCAGATAAAAGTAATTGGTAATAAATTTCCGATCCCAGTAAAACATGAACTCGCTGTGGTTTGAAAAAACGTGGATTTGCATACTTAATGTTCTCTGGTAAGTTGAGACTAGAAATGTCTACTTCACTTGAAGGGGTTAAACCAGTGATTTTAGAAACCAAAAACATTTTAGTCGAATTTTTGAAACTCCGATCCTTATTTGTTATTTCTACATGAATTTTCTTTTTTATTTTACAGATAGAATCATTTAATCCTGTAATTGTGGAATCAATATTATACATTTTTAATCCCAATATATCAGCAGCATACGTAGAAATTAGTGAAACATTGCTTGCAGTATCTAAAATAGCAACGAAAGAATGATATGTATCATTAATTCCCTTTAAATAAATCACAGCTGTTGAAATTAATCCATAATTTGTGTCAGACGAATTAGTTTGTTTATTGTTACTTTGACAGCTTAATGATGAAATATTTGTCCTACACTCTAACTGATTTGAATTTACGTTTTCCTCCGTTTTCGATTCTGATTGATTTACGATATAATCACTTTGTTTGTTTTCATAAGTAATTTTCGAAAAATTGGCGCCGTGAAGGTTATTATGGTGCGTTTTACAACAAACCTTGCACTTTTTATTTAATTTATTGCACCGATTGACACCGTGTATGCTTGAAAGACAATTAAAACATAAATTAAATTTCCTCACTTGAGTTAATTTGTCTTGTGGTGATAATTCCAATTAACTCTTACAGCGGTATAAATAATGGGGCTGGTTGCATAGCTGACAGTTAGGTTTTTCGTTCGCTAAAACAAAACTTTTTTGTTTATGGGCAATATCAGGTTTCGATTTTATAACAGAGCTGTTTTTTTTAACATTCTCGAGTGCTTGCGCTCGTTTCAATAAAAAATCAATAAATATTTCCCATTCGCGTAGTTCATTACAATCAAGGGACATTTCGAATGCTTTTCTGGTTTCATCATCCAATCGTTGTAAAACAAAATACATTAAAATGGATTCGGACAATTTATTGGCTTCTAGGCCTAGTTGTCTGAGTGCTCTTAAATGGCTCATTAAATTATCAACTAAGCTACGGATCTCTCTCGCGTTCTCAATTTTCATTTTGTTGTTGCTTAATAATTCTGAAATGTGACTATTTACAATTAATCTTTTATTTTCAAACCTTTTTTTTAAAGCTTCAAATAAAGAAGTATATGAATCATCAATATTCTGTAATTGTTTAACAGGACCTGTGAGCGCGGATTGTAAATAATACAATTTTTGTGCGTCATTTAGTTCGATATTTTCATCAATTAAAGTGGCGAACTGCTGTTTAAAATTCATCCACTCAGTGTAACGACCCGAAAATTGGGGTAAATTAATAGATGGCAATTTAATCTTTGCCTCATTAGAACTGTTTCTATCAGCAATAGAATTTCTACTTTCACTAATATCAGATACAGGTTTTATTAATTGAATTAAACCTACCTCTAATTCTTCTAGCTGGTCTTCGATTTCCATTAACGAGCTTTCGTAATCTTCCAAATCGGCGTCAGCTATGATTGCGTAAGCTTCATTACGCAGTTCGTCGAGCTTTTTCTTTAAGTTCTGAACTGAGTTGAATTTCAGTTCCAATTCTTTTTCGTTAAGCGTACCTTTATTGCGTTCTTTATTCTAGTAATTTGGGCCTTAATGTTGCCCCGTTTCCTATTTAAAACAACAGTTCCTGTGATAGGTGGAGTGGTAGTCATTTTTATGAATTTAATACAGAATTAAATTCCGCATCAGATTGAAACTAAATGTCCATAAGTTGGTCGTACAGATTCGAGCTCTGCGGCTCGCGCGGATCAAAAACTTTGTTAGAGCGTCGATAGCTTACAAAAGGACTTCTGAATATGATAGATTAAACGTAAAAATGACTGGATCATTGGTTGACACAAACACAAAACACTAATTTTTATTTACAGAGTGCTACGTACGATTGGCAGCGGTTGATGCGCTGCGCTTACATCCATTCAACTGGCGGGAAGGGGTCCCGTACATCAACAACATTCTGCGCGCAGTTGTGCCCCATTAACGACAATTGCTATGTGCGGAGGAAACAACGCCCTTCAGTAAAACAAAAATCACATTTTTAGAATGTTTTTCGCTTCTGAACCCTCTTTTGGTCCGTGACACAGACATAAGATAAAGTCTATGTTTGAACTGGGGCGAATACCATCATTTTGGTACCATTACTTTTGAAATCGGTTCAGTAGTTTCAGAGATTAGCCCTGATACTCTCCAAAAGTGACGCCAAACTTGGCACTACTTCTGGTATTTTGTGAAATTCTCATAAACTTCCATTGTAATCCAATAATTTATCCTCTAACCAACCATTAATGTTTAATTAATGGCGATTTCTGAATTTTTTTTTTCATATTTATAGATCCAATAACCTACCTCAGACACCAAATTTCTACTTCCTAAGTCACCTGGAAGTAGTCAAACATTTCTATGAGTGAGTCAGTAGTAAAAACAGTGGTTTTCAGACGTCAATTTCTCGTGAACGGTAAAAGATTTTTTAAAAAAATTTTAGGATTTGGATATTAGAAGATGGTCTTATACGACACAAAAAATTGCAAGCGTGTAGGTCAAATAGAATTTAAGTTATTGAGGGGTCAAAAGTGGCTCGAAATTGTTCGGGTAATATAACCCACGGCCGGTGTGTCGCCTTTTACTTTGTGAACTTGGCTGACACACTGCCGTGTGTCTAGATTATAACGAAACAAAGTTGCACAAATTTCAATATTTTCCTGGTCTCTTTGAATGTCTAAAGTTTAAATTAAAGAAATAAAATCTACATTTAATTGCTTCCCTCCCCTAATAAATTAAACACAAGACTTCACGATCCTATCCCCATGGAAGATTCAGCAGGTGTATATTTAATCCCAGCCACAATAATGGAGAACAAAAAGAAAGCAGATTACATTGGAATGACAACCAGGAAATTTAAGAAGCGTTTGTCAGAACACATTGCAGATATCAAGCTTAATCGAGGCAAAACCGCTCTCTCTAAATTGTACCAGGAACAAGAAGTTATAATAGATTTCAAAAAAGCTAAATTACTAAAGAAAATATCAAATTACCAGAAGATTAAAATCATGGAATCAATTGAAATTTTATGTCGTGTTAACAATACTTGTAACGATACTTTGTCGTACGATATTCCAAGAATATGGTACAATCTGCTCAAAATAGAGATGGGAAATATAGTTATTTTTGGTTAACAGGTTACATCGTTCCACACATTCACAGGTAACAGGTTTTAACAACCTGTTACAATCTTTATTCGTAATACCCTGTTCACACTACAAACTTATGATATCTTAAGATCGCCGTGTTTGAAGTGGACCCTCCCGGAATTGGATGCCTGTTCACATTGAAAAATTTACCTAAGATATCTCAGCGAATGTCACTGTATCTCTGAACTGAACAAATGTAGCGTATGCGCATGCGCTTGAAATAAAGATGGCCACAGCAGCCAATCAGTAAAAGCAAAGCTTTGTAACCAATGAGAGTAGGTGGTTGTTCCTGTATCTATCTCGAGAGAGTTGAAACTCTCTGAGAGAGTTCCAGGCCTGAGATATCTTAAATATCCGTAGTGTGAACAGGGTATTAGCACCTTGATTTGAAGTTCGAATTTTGACATCCCCGAATCAATATCTGTCAACGCATATTCAAAGCTTATCCCACAAGAGCACGATTTGTTAAAAAAAAAAAAAAAAAAAAAAAAAAAAAATTAAATTGATCTTCATTTGTTAGCACCTTGATTTGAAGTTCGAATTTTGACATCCCCGAATCAATATCTGTCAACGCATATTTTCAAAGCTTATCCCACTAGAGCACGAAACATTACTTGTATATTTTTAATCAAATGTCATTCATCCCATAAATTTCGTATGTGCAAGTACGCATTTAAAATCCCCTCCCCAAAACTTGTGACAGGCCAAAAAATGACGTTGGTAGTATAAAATTGGCGCCCTATAAATTTCCGCGTCCGTCGGGACCGCCCACCTTCGCCCCCCCCCCCCCTCCCATCTCTTTTCGAATGGCTGTGTCCTCACCAGGCTATTTTTCTTCTTCTTTTTTTTTTTCAGGAAAATACAATTACAAAAGTAATGTTTTCCAGTTCGTATTTTCTAACGACGCAATATTGACAAAATAATAATGATAAAAAAAAAAAAAAACAGTAATAAACATTTTATTAAATAAAAATCATAGCGCCAGAATACCCCCCCCCCCTTCCCCAAATACCATGAGTACATAGTAATATCCCTTTTAAATATTCAAACTCAAGAATTGCCACCGTTTTACCTATCTAACTATATCAACGAAAGATAATGTCCCGTGCCCGAGCGATAATACAGCTTTCTATCAACAATTAAATCCGTAAATCTCTTTAATTCCATTTTTCAAAGAGATTCCTTCCCATTAAAAATATGACCAAAGATGGCCGACATAAGCTCCTTGCTTTTTAATAATCTGCAAGCGTCACTAACTTCACGTACCCTAGAATAAAAACACATTCCCCCCCCCCCATTTCATTTTCAGTATTCTAACCAGTTTTCATTATTCCAGCTGTTTTTTTCAATAAATGTTGTTTTCGTTATTCTAAAAACTGATTCTATTGCTTTAATCTTTGTTACTGTGAGCGTTATAAAAAATTCAAACGATAAAATAGATTCTGTGAAGAATCGAAGCCAGATGTTTTAAAATATTCATAGAATAATCAACAACGAATAGCTTTTGAGAGATTTTTATTTTATTTTTTCTTTAAAAAATGACGACTTAGGAAAAAAAATGTTTAAAAATGTATTTTTTTAAATGAAAATATCCATTTTATTTTTCATTTTGACTAACAAAATAGCCTGTCTAGATAAATGTAAAATAATCTCTAATACTTTAATTAGTTACGTCCAACATAGATTTAGAATAGCTTTTTCAACGGGTCGGGCCGGGCGACAAAAAAATTTAACGGACCGATAAAAAAAAATTTCAGACATGCCGGCCTGTTCGCAGATACAATAAAATACGAGCTATTTTCAACGAAATGGTTCTAACGAGAATAAGTATAAATGTGCGTCACGAGCCATACTAGTTTGACAGCATTAGTATAAAAATGTAGTGTAGAGATCGGCATCGGACAGTTACATTGTGTGTAAACCGTTTTAATATTTTTTAAATTGACTCGTGCAGGGCCAAGATCAAAATTGGAGATCAAGGCATTATTTTTCTACATATACACTTGTCGGACCGAAAGAAGACTTAATTGTTCTCAAGATCTGTAGGGCAGACAACATGATTTGTAAAATTATTAACAGCGATAAAGAATTTATGTTAGCTTAATCTTTGGATATATACTTCTTGATGGTTTTTTAATTAATTTCTCAATAATGCGAAAGTTTGACAGATTTTCTGGTTAATTTTAAATTGTAAAAGTATAAAAGTGATAAGCTTGACTATTGAAGGGATTTTGAATCGAATAGAGTTTTTCATTTTTGGTAAATATAATACTTGTGTAACCTTGTTGAGATATAACTTCTCAAATGACTGTAGGTTTTTCTCCCTTCCCATGCTATCATTTCCGGAAATTCTAGTCAAAACGCTAACTATGACAGTATTTTATTTACTTGCAGTAATCTTAAATTGCTTGTATCAAAAAATGGATAACCCATTCGATTATACAGTTTCTGAAAAAAAAAAAAAAAAAAAAAAAAGAAAGAAAAAGAAAGAATTTAAAAATATATCAGAAAGGAGCTTAGCCATATCAATTTTTTTAATGAATCTTTATTCGAATGTTGAAAGCCTAAATATCTAAGTAATCATTAATGCTGTTAATGTGTATTTCCAGTAAAATATACTGTAAAATCATTCCATAGATATGTATGCAGTATTCTTTTAAGGAATCTTAATTATATGATAAAAATCTGAATTTAGAAATCGCAGAAATTGTAACGGGCCGGGCCTGGAAATTCCGGCCCGTGCAGACCTCTACATGTAGGTAAAAGAGAAAAGATGTGTGGTTTTACAACCATTCTGAATTTGTTCTTCATACATGTTGCCAATGAGCTGAAACATCTGAATTCTAATCTCAATTGATTTTGAAGGACTTTATGCACCATAATTTATCATCCTGTAAAATATTTGTGCAAAAAAAAAAAGTGAAAAAAATTACTTTTGTAGGTATTTTTCCATACTGGCTCAGTATCCCCTCCATGGGGATGCTTGAACCACGATGCAAAAAGAGAAAAAAAAAAAAAAAAAAAAAGTAAAAATTAATTAGACATAGAAAAATAGTTCAAAATTAATTGAAAGTGATTTTCAGTTGAAGAAAAATTATCAAATTTTCATTTTCAATATTTTATTTTGTTCTAAGAAATTATTTAAAAAAAATTAAAATTTAAAAAGTGGCTCAAGTATCCCCATCTTCCCCTACTCCATTTCTATTTAAAGCAAAGGAAAAAATTGAGTGCTGTATCTTTAGGTTCCCATTTAAAGGGAAAAAATAAATTTTAAATATCTTCTGTTATAAAACCCGGTGAAATTTGATTTACACTTAAAAGAATATCAACAGTTTAATATATATTTCAGCTAATAGCACTGAGACTTCAAGATTTGAATAAAAATTATCAAATTAAAATGCCAATTTTTTTGAAACGTGAATGCAGATGTGAAATGTACATTTGTAAATTTTGATATGGTGAAAATTATGCCAGGTTTAGATTTCATAGGAAAAAAATTCTATGATTGAGTCAAAGTTGAATAAATTTTGATTTTTATCATTTTGGAATACTAGCATGAGAGCCTTAATTGATAACTTTTTCATACTAACATATCTTTATTATTTTTTATTGCTTACATACATGTTTAAAGTTAACAATTTCTACAACTGCGTTTTATAGGTAGTATTTTGTTAATTTGACGATAAATATCGTTTAAGAGTTAGATGTACCAATATAAAATGCATTTTTTACTATAACTAATTTTGTAGGTTTGTTATAAGTTAATGAAACAGTTCCTTCTTAAACATTTTCTTTGTCGGTTTTTATTTAAATGATACTACTACTTGGTTATCCCGACGATTAATAGTAACATTTAAAAAAAATTAAATACTAGTATAATTCTATAATCAGAATACAAATCATATTTAGTGAGATTGCTTTGGTACAAAATTAAATACAATGTTTGTAACCATAATCGTAAATAATAATCGAGTGATGAAACCTTTATAAATGTACATCATTTTGACGAAATTGTGGCATTTATTCAGCAGGGATAATGAAAAATAACTTTGTTTCATAATTTTTAATGATCAATATTATTATGACGTTACATCTAACTACTTCTAATTTACATATAAAATGCAAATTGGTATTTCGTTCCGGTCGTTGATAACTTGAGTTCTGCTGAAAACTTTTTCATGGAATATTTTTTGGGAAGCATTTAGGATGTTTCACACTGTTTTATGTTACTTATTTATCGTACAATGGGAGAAAGCTCTATAATCAGGAGAGGTCATTTATGGAATTTTATTCATTTTAAAAAGATCTCTTAGATGTATTTTTTAATGAAATTTGCATTGTCAGTTAGAAAAAATTTTCAGGTACTTTTCAGTATATTGCACATCGCTCTACAATTCTCAATCACAGAATTGTGAAAAAAATATCTATAATCATGTAAACCCGATTATGAAAGATTAGTCTTTATAAAAGCTATTAATAGACGGATTTTGAGGAGAATTACAAAGTTTCAAGGATTGTTTTTAAAATTGCCTAGCGTTATGTCGTTCTATAACAAAACCTACAGAAAAAAAGGTCAAAGATTCATCTGGGAAAATAGACTAGCGTAGCGGGCAAAGCCTGCTAGTACCATTATAAATGAATTAGTGTCAAATCTGTTACCAAATGTCAAGTCCATTCCCATATGAAATTGAAGAAAACTTTCAGCTTCATTTTTTTTAATTTAAAAATTAAACATCCTTTTTAAGTCCTTAATTTTAGAACATTATACTTAATGATAGTAAAATGAAAATGACAGACATTTATAGCCAAAAAATTTCGACAACATAAAAATTTATACAAGAACATTGTATCTCTATTTCTTGGTTGAAAAAAAAAATAACAATAGAATGCCCCCCCCCCCAAAAAAAAAAAACTACATTAACATTAAAATAAATTTTTAAAATGCGCTATAATAGAGTTCACATTTGGTAATTGATTTGACACTACTAATCTGTCTATAATACCTCAAAACTTTCAATTAAATTATTTTTAATGCTAGAAATATTTAATACAGACATCTTCATATAATGCATAACTAAAACTTTAATCAGGGCTCTAGCAAAACATGAATGGCAAATTACCCGACTTTCCATGACCTAATCGTGAAAAATTCCATGACTTTCCCTCCCCAAACCACAAAAAAATTCTTGAACAGCAGGTATGCAATGAAATTTCCAGAATTCTTGTCAAAATTAATGATTTTTTTCTGCAATTGTTTTTCAAATTTCTAAATTTTCTTTTCCTTGCTTTTTGATGAATTTCATGATTTTTTTTTTTTTTTTTTTTTTTTTTTTTTAAGATTATTTTATTTGATGAATTCTGTATCATTTTACATTTTTTCTCCAAGAATTTTCCATGACTTTTTAGAAAATATTTGTAAATTCCCTGACTTTTCATACATATTTTAAAATTTCCTCGACTTTCCATGACTACTATGAAATTACATGATTTTCCAGATTTTCCCTGACTTTCCATGATGTTGGGAACCCTGTTAAATATTAATGTATGTTTGATTTTTCTTTCCCCCCCCCCCTCTGGAACAGGATGTGTATGCAAATTTTGAAAACAGACTACATCTTTAATCAATTCATTTCTCAACAATCTCCTTTGATGGACATGAACCTGAAAATAAACTCTTAACTAAAATATAAATTACAGTTATCTTAAATACCTCATGTATTTTACTAAAAACAATGCAAATTTACCAGTATTTAGATTACTATTGTTGAATGATCCACTTAAGTTAAAATATTGAGAGTAAAATCTGTAAAAATTTAAAGTACATTATGGAAATATAGTAGAACCCCGCTAATTCGAATCAGTTTGGTCACCCCCCCCCCCCAAATTTGAGAAGCGATTGGCTAATTTCAATAACATTAACTTGTTTCATTGCCATATTCTGAATTAAAAAAAAAAAAAAAAAAAAACCTTTTCGAAAGAATAAGAAACAATGTAGCTCAAGCGGATGTGTGACGTACAGCTCGCAAAAGGTACAAAAAAATTGGCACAACAGAAAATTTCAAACTTTATTACAAAGTAAACATTTTTACTGTCTGTAAATACTCAATAAGTTTAACATATAAAGGTGATTTTCTGTAAGTATATTTTATTTTATTTCATTTTTTCCTAATTCTCCGGATTTTCAATAATCCGGATTAGGTCTGGTCCCAATTAATCCGAATTATCAGGGATTTTAACTGTATAACTATTTTGTAAGAACAATTTTTTTCCACAACCAACTATAAAACCTTGTGAATTTTATAAATTTTGATTCAACTGTAATATATGTGTACAAAAGTGTCAAAATAAGAAACCTTTTTGGAAGTTAATATTTTTAATTTATATTTATTTCAGCTTAATCTCTTTGCATAAGCTTTTGACGAGCCATCTTTTTCTTAGAAAGTTTCTTTTTTGGAGCTTCCTCTTCAGCAGAAGGCTTAGCAACAACCTGTTCTTTTTCACTAAGGATAACTTCAATGTGTGATGGACTGCTCATATAAGCTGAAATTAAAAAATACATATGTATTGTTTGTGTATATATATAAACATTACATAATTATGTGACCATGATATACTTTTCAAAACATTGATAGCAAAAGATTTACCAATTTTATTATAATATATATATATTTTTAATCAAACCTATCTTCTCTGATTTCAACAGGGTAATCACAAATATCCTTTTTTAAAATTACCGATTTTATATTTACACATAAGCATTAAAATAACGAAAATTTCATAGATCATTTCCTTAAATATATATAATTTTTACAAGTTTATGTATAAAATAATTCACACAAGTTTTTCCGTAGTAAATTAAAAAGTAAACATTGTTTGTTAAATCTTGTTGTGCTGTACAATGTTTCAAAATGACATCTAGTAAGGAGCTAAATAAAAAATTGCATCACGATAATGACAATAAGACTATCTTCAAATAAGAATGATTGATACTTGTCTATTAACTTATTGCAGGGCTACTCGATCTTAACTATGCCACAGGTTTTTATGGTTTAAAACTCAGACGTACCAAGTTCTGAAAGTTAAAAATCAAGAGATTTTATTTCAGAAATCAGGGGATATTTTTATCAATGAAAACTTGTTAATTTGTCGATGTAAACATCTTTAGTGAAAGTTTAGTTTTAGTATTGATTGGTTATTATTGAAGATTAAAAAGAAATCTATCACTTTTACTTGAATAAGGAAAGTATGTATTCCTTACAAGTAGAACACATTTAAGAATATGATGTTTAGGATGTTTTAACATATTTTTAATGACTAAATATTATAAAAAGAGGGATGTTTTGTTACTCATTAACTTGTATAAAACTATAGTAAAGATCATAAATAAGTCTTAATAGAGAAAAATTATTAATAATTCAATACATGACCATAGTAACAATAACAAACCTTAAAGATTCATCATTTATAATGAATCTGGATGTAATTCATTACATAAACTACTGGTCAAACATACTAAAGAACAATTACACCTATACTAAAGCTTTTCTCACTGAATTGCAGCACATTTGATTGTTAAATAACAGAATATTTAAAAAGTGTGAAAAATCAGGAGAAATATGTCAAAAATAAGGAGTATGGAGAAACATCTGAAAATCAGGAGACTTGGCAACTCTGAAAACTGATAAATAGTGGTAGTATAATAGGGAAAACTGATAAAAGAATATCCATTAGAAAAAGAAACTGGTTGGATGGTTCCAAAGTAGCATTTGTACACGCATTAAGGTTCATGTATGATAAACGATGGTAAATGGTCTGATAAATTAACATCAATAAAATAAGGGAAAAGAAATATAGATTTAATTTATTGAATGAAGTAATTATCTCAGAAGTTTGTTTATTTAAGCTTCAGAAAAGGAAATATGAAAAAAATTGAAAGAAAAAAAAAAAAATCTTTTGATGGGCAGCAAGATCTGTGGGATATTATATCTATGGGACCACTATTATATCTATATACAACTTAATGTTTATTCTAAAATGCACATGAAAGTTTTAAAATAAAATTTTGTTTTAATAAGGTACATTTAAAAAAATCTTATTTGCAAAGAAATTTGTAAATCCTGATGTTAATTCTTTTAATATTAGTAACAGAAGTATTTTGCTACTAAAAGGGTAAAAGTGGGGATAAAAGGCCGATTCAATTATTCCTAAGCAATGGTTGTTTGGAGGATTATTCCAAGAAGCTAAAAGTTCCCTATAGAACAGATGGGTGAAATGAAAGAAGATTACTACATATTTTTTTTTCTCCAGATTCATGGCAGCTTATAAAACTGACTAAATTAAATGATGCAGGATTTGAGACATCATTGTAATTTTATAGACACGTGCACATATGTAAATCATCGAAAATCTTAAAACACAGCTAAAATGGGAAAAAGAAGTACCACCAAACAGAACTTAGCACTAGATGAATTAATGGCTTTAACCGAGTTTATATGCAGGGTTCACATTAGAGGTCTGCACAGGCCTGGACTTGGCTCGTACCCGGCTCGACAGAATTAGAATTTTTTTTTTTCAATGGGCCGGGCCGATATAAAAATTTTTGGGCCTGGCAGCCTGTTTAGAATATTTTAAACATAAATGATAAAATATAAACCTATATTCAACGAAAATGGTTTTAATGAGAATAAATATAAATGTGCGTCACGAGCCATACTAGTTTGACAGCATCAATATAAAAATGCAACTTGTGCAGTGTAGAGATCGGCATTGGACAGTTACATTGTGTGTAACCCGTTTTAATATTTTTTTAAACTGACTCGTGCAGGGCCAAGATCAAAATTGGAGATCAAGGCATTATTTTTCTACATAGAGACTTGCCGGACCGAAAGAAGACTTAATTGTTCTCAAGATCTGTAGGATAGACAACATAATTTGTAAAATTATGAACAGCGATAAAGAACTTATGTTAACTTAATCTTTGGATATATACTTTTTGATGGTTTTTAAATTAATTTTTCCATAATGCGAAAGTTTGACGCACTTTTACATTAATTTTTAATTGTAAAAATATAAAAGTGCCTGACTATTGAAAGGATTTGGAATCGAATAGCGTTTTTCATTTTTGGTAAATAAAATACTTGTATAACCTTGTTGAGATACAATAGTTTCTCAAATGGTTGCAGGTTTTTCTCCCTTCCCATGCTACCGCTTCCGGAAATTCTATTCAAAATGCTAACTATGACAGTATTTTATTTGCTTGCAGTGTTCTTAAATTGCTTGTATCAAAAAATGGATAACGTCATTCGATTATATAGTTTCTGAATAAAGATATCTGCTAATCTTATGCGTTTCTAAGAGAGAAAAAAAAAAAAAAAAAAAAAAAAAAAAAATTAGAAATGTATTAGTAAGGAGCTTCTTTGAATTAACGTACAGACTTGCCAACCTCTAAAAGTAAAAAATCGGGAGATTTTTGCATAGAAATCAGGAGATTGTTTTATTGTCCATCACTGTCCAGGAAATTTTTTTTAAAAAGTGATGAAGCGTGATTGGAAGCGCTCAGCGGTATATTGTGCTTCAATAAAAATTAAGTAAAAAGGCATCCTGCTTTAATAGTATGTTGATCTGTTTCACCAACAGGAAATGAGTTTTTTAGTCAATTTAGATCATTTTACATTATCCAGATGCTTTTTTGTTCCAATATGTTTTACAACATCAGCTCTGCCACCATGCGAAATTTTAAAATCAAAAGAACATCTGGCGTATAAACTTCCTTCTGATGACGGCACGGTGTGTTCAAATTCTTCAGTAAACGAAGACTGATAAGACACATCATATTTCTTTTTTGATGTTATATTTACGAATTCATAAAAAAAATGCAAAACACATCATGAAATAAAAAATTAAACGCGATTTCGTTCCATGTGATCGACAATATTCAAAATAGCAGCTAACACAGTCATAACAATAGCTTATACTATTTATTTATCGAAACCCGCGACACTTCACGTTTATTGGGCAATTGCGCCGTGACCACACCTCCTCACGATGTGACGTCAAACCCACTAACCAATCACTGAAGAGAAATGGTTTTCTGGCTTCTTTCGTTATGATAAATTGGTTGGCTGGTACTATTTTATATAATAACGAGAAACGAAGATGGCAAAATTCTCATACATCGTAGAAAACCAGGAAAAATTTGCCGAAAAGCAAGAAATCGGGAGAAATTATTAGATAAGCGGGGGATCGGGAGAATGATTAAAAATCGGGAGACTTGGCAAGTCTGAACGTATGAATTTGGATTTCAAGTCTTTAATAAAGTGACATAGAAATATTTTTATAAATCTTCTTTTATTAAACAGCTTCAAAAGATATGTTTTTAAATTTTTTTTCTTTCAAATCTGAATTTTTTTTGAAGTTGCAGAAATTGCATAGGGCCAAAACGGGCTGGGCCTGTTTTCCCTGATTTCTCTACAGGCCCAGGACAGGCCGAAAAAATTTTCCTACGGGCGTGGAAATTCCAGCCTGTGCAGACCTCTAGTTCACATTCATTTTCCAAGAAAAAATCCCCTGATGTAATTTCTGGGATGTAAAATTTTTCTATGTCAGCAATAAACGACATTTGAAAAAACAATATCATGACACTACTACTTCCTCAAAATAAAATAAAAACAAGGTAATCTGAAAAATAAAGTTCATACATCACCTATATGAACAGAACTTTAAAAACATTAATGCGAGTAAAACATAAAAAATCTATGGGCATGTTGGGATGTCCTTAAAAATTTGATAGCAGTTAGATTTGAAAAAGGAATATATGAATAATATGTCTACAGAAACCAGTATCAATTTTAAAATGTATTTTACTTTTCTTAAGTCCCTCTTGAACAACTGTCAAACATTGTTAGAAGGTGTGTCTAGTGATTGAATGGGTGTCAACTTATGGGATATAAAGCACGTGAACAGCAGCAATTACGCTCAATTTCCCAGAGTGAGAGTAGACAGTCGTTTTGTCTAATTGCCTTAAAAGTTTGGCAATTTTATTTTCATTATCCCAATTTTTGCAACATAAAATTATCAGATTTTCTCCTGATGAGCATGAACCCTGATATAACATTAAATTCACAGAAAGGATTATTTTGTCGATATTTCGAATGACATCAAGAGATTTTTTGTCTTCCAGAATAATTACAGCAAATTTTGACTTTTTCTTTTTATATATATAACTTTAAGGTTTATAGGCTTTAAAGTAGGAAATGAGAAAAACAGGTGTAATTTCTTTTCCACCTCTACAAGGGTTTCAAACTCTTATAATTTAAATGTCATTTTAACAGGACAAAATTAATTCTCTCTTAAATAGAGCTTTTATGGATTTTTTTCACCTGAACTTTTCACAAATTTAATCATTTAAAAATAAAATCTGGCCTGTAAATAAATAGTTGAACTCACCAAAAATCATATTACTTAGCTTTTTCATATATGAAATATCATATATACCTGAAGACTTCAATAATTTAAAATTCACAAAATTATGACTAAAATTTTCACAAATAAGAAAAACTTCACAATTTCACAAAAACAGGACCCCATGAAAAAAAGTCTGGTCAGATCTCTAAATAATGTTAAGATTACTTGCAAATTTCTAAGCATATGAGTTTTTTTAAGTTCACAAAATCTAATTTAAGAAAGTCAAAATAGCCTGACTATTTCATTTTAATATCTGATACAATATAAAATTCAATTAGACAATTTTTAAATGAAAAGGATTAAAAAGATATTTCAAAATTATAAAGAAAAATATTGCATATTTTTTGAGCTATGAAAAAATTCCATAAAACATAGAAAATCAAGGGAAATTATTTAAAAAGTTTTAGACAGATTTGGGTAATTTAAAACACTACCTAGCAATGATTTAGCATTTATAACTTAATGTCAATTATTCTTCAAAGAAAAGACATTTATAACTAGTATGAGTATGTCAATATGCTCATATAAAAAGAACATTTTCAATGACAATTTAAACTAATTTCCCCAATATCCTTATGAGACTTGCAAGTTCTAAAAGATAAAAATAAGATATTTCATTTCGGATATTAGGCAATATGTTCGCTAATGAAATCTTAATTTTTAAATGTAAGCATGTTTAATTTTAAATAGGGTTTGGTTGCATTTAAGCATATGATAGTTAGGATGTTATAACATACTTTAACTATATTAAAGATCTTAAATAGACAAATTATTAATAATCCAAAACACGCCCACAGTAACAGTAAAAGAAAAAACTAACATCTAATAATTATAATGAATCAATGTAATTGAGACATAAAATACTACTAATCAATCATACTACAGAATTACAGCTCTAAATACAGATATAGAACAACTATTTCTTTTCATCACACAGAGTACATTTGTAAAATAATAGAACAAATATTTAAAAGTGTTAAAAATCAGGAGAAATATGCCAAAAATCAGGAGTATAGCAAAACATGTGAAAATCAGGATACTTGGCAACAATAATAACATTTTAAAATACATTTTTGTTTCTCAAATTAGAGACATTTTTGCTTTTGAATTTCAAACCCAAGAACTGGGATAATTTTTTTCTTTCCAGATTACCTCAACCATAATTAACATTTATTTCAATAAATTTCCCTGATATTTTACAGGTGTTTGACCATCCTGTTCAATGTCAATGTAATTGCCAATCAACCCAGTAGCAAAGAATTTTAGTCTTGCCTGTGACAGCAATTTAATGGAATGGAAGTTGTCTGCAGTGGTAACATGTTTCAATTTCCTCATGTGCATTTATAAACATTAAAATAAAAATTCTTGTTGACTAATACATAAAACTATACTTCAATTATATATATATAAAACCCCTCCGTGTATAACGATTCCGGGGTCAACCCATTCACGAGAAAAATAAACTAATTGCAACTGCGTCCACGCTAGGCTTAACTATTCCGTGCCGTTCACAAATATTCTAATTGTTCAACTTATGGAAATATACATGTAAAAGATTTATTCATTA
The DNA here is from genome assembly GCA_964019185.1 of Maratus speculifer. NCBI lineage: Eukaryota > Metazoa > Arthropoda > Arachnida > Araneae > Salticidae > Maratus > Maratus speculifer. The sequence goes on from OZ025295.1 coordinate 72,628,506, forward strand.
CTCATTTTCTTTAAAATCTACAAAAACTATTTAATTATAATGTTTAAGCTCTAAATAAAACAACCAGCAATTACGGAAACAAACAAACTTTAAATTAGGAGAAAAACAAACAATGTTGCCGTTCAAGAATGACGAATTCCGTGAATGAATGACTCCGTTGTAATATCACGACTCGCGAATGATTAGGCACGTCCGGGAGCTAGCGCGCGCGCTCAGGAGACAGCAGGGGTGATTCTGGATGAAAATTTTTTTTCGGAAATTCGCATCGCATTTTCGGAAATCGGCGCGGGGGGGGGGGGTCGTGAGTTCCCCTCCCCCCAATCCAGCGATCTTCGGACAAAATCGGCGTTTTCCCGCTATCTTCAGACGAAATCATCAATATTTTAGCAAAATCGGCGATTTATTGCGATCTTTTGTCAAAATCGACGATTTATTGCAATCTTTTGCCAAAATCGGTCGTTTTTTCGCGATCTTTTGCCACAATCGACGTTTTCCCATGTTTTATTAAGTGAAATTAGCGTTTTTTTGACGATCTTTAGACAAAATTTGCTTTTTTAAGCGATTTTGTCTCGAAAACGGCGTTTTATTCCCGCGATCTTTTGAAGAAATCGGCGTTTTTTCCGTGATCTTTTGATGAAATTCGGCGTATTTTTTCAAATATTCTTTTGACAAAATATTTTTAAGCTATCTTTTATCGAAAACGGCGTTTTTTCCCGCGATCTTTTGACGAAATCCTCGTTATATCCGCAATCTTTAAATGAAATCGGCGTTTTCCCGCCGTCTTCAGAAGAAATTAGCGTTTTATCTGCGATATTTGGTGAAATTGCCGTTTTTTCAGCGATCCGCACAGGAAATTCGCGTTTTTCATCGATCTTTTGACAAATTTCGTTTACAAAAACATTGAGGAAATCGCCGTCTTTCCACGAAATATTGACGAAATGTTTGCTATTTCGGCGATCCTATCACGAAATTTGCATTTCTACGCAATTGTTTTTCCCGCGCGCAAAACCATACAAGTTGGCAACTATGCGGAACTGATAACCCAATTTCAAATTTTCGGAAGAGGATGCCTTAAATTTTCGGAAATTTCGGAATTTTCGGACGAGAATCACCCCTGGGAGACAGGTACATGGAGTGGACCTTACAGCGGATAGTACTCTATGCATGTTTGTAACACTTGATTAAATCCCCTGAAAAAATAAACCTTCATTTTTTTAAAAATAAGTTACAATAGTATATAAATCATAATCACCGATTAACTTCATAAGTATCCCATGAGCCATTACATAGAATTGCTTTTAACTTTCAAATATTTTATTCTTTTGTGGATTTTACTCCTATAATATTTATGAACTATAAAATCATTAAAAAAAAAAAAAATGTTATGTTTTTTCACCCCTTGCACATTTATTCCTATCCACCAAAAAAGAATTTTGTTAAAAGATCGCGGAAAAAGCGATAAATTTTGTTAAAAGATCGCGAAAAAACTGCATATTTTGCTAAAAGATTGCGATAAAACGGCACATTTTGCTAAAAGATCGCGAAAAAATGGCAAATTTTAGTTTAAAAAAATCGTAAAAAAAAAGGCAAATTGTTAAAAAATCAAGAAAAACGACAAATTTTTAAAAAGATCGTAAAAAACAGAAAATTTTGTCTAAAGATCATGAAAAAAAGAAAATTTTTGTAAAAAGATTGTAAAAGAAACCCGGCAAATTTTGCTGAAAATCACGAAAAACGACAAATTTTATTAAAAGATCACGAAAAACGGCAAATTTTGTAGAAATCGTAAATAAAAAAAAAAAAAAAAAAAAAAAAAAAAAAAAAAAAAAAAAAAGTTTTGTTAAAAGATCGCGAAAAAACGGTAAATTTCGTCAAACGATCGCAAAAAGACGCAAATTTCAAAATAGGGGCACGAAAAAAAAAAAAAAAGCACATAACTTGCTCCCCCCTTTCTGTTGTAACCTTTCAGAAAATTTGCTGTGAATTTCATACATTTTCACCTCTGATTCTAATCAGATTTTCCACAAAATCAAGAAAAATTGAGTCAGTCAAAAATCCGAAAGTTCGAATATAAAACGTATCGCAAATTTTGACAAATTATTGGGGGGTGGGGGTGCAAATTTTGTTATAGAATCGCATGAAATAATCAAATTCTGACAGAGAATCATGAAAAGATACGAATTTCGTTCAGGGATTACGATTAAAAAAAAAACCGTGAATTTCGCAGAGTCGCGAAAAAAAAGTTTCTTCCACAGCCCTTTGATATAAAATTTTCATTTTTACGAGGCATTTTGATGAATTTCTTTTTGTCTCTATACTTAGATAAAATACGCGTTTCTTCAACTGCCCTTTCAAAAATAGCATTTTTTCTGCAGTCATTTGACGAAATTAGTCTTTTGTCCGCGGTCATTTAACAAAATTCGCGTTTTTCTGTGGCTCTCTAACAAAATTTCTATTTTACACCTGATACTCTGACAAAATCGGCATCCTTTCGATGGCTCCTTGACGAACTTCAAAGTTTTTTTCAAATTCTTCAAAATTCACACTTATGTCTGCTGCATTTTGATGAAATTAACGTTTTTTTGGCGATCCTTTGTCGAAGTTAGCGTTTTTCTCGCAACTCTTAAAACGAAATACGCTTTCCCCCACGATTCCTTGATGAAATTCGCGTTTTTTTTCTTTCTTTTCTTTTCTTTTGTGTGTGTGTGTGTGTGTGTGTGAACGAATGACAAAAATTTTTGGCAATCATTTGTTGAAATTCGCAATACTTTTTATGCCTCAGTTTTCTGATCCATGATATAAAAAAAAAAAGAACAGAATGTTTTTAGTTCTTGGAAATTTCAGGACAAAACCTTATAAAAAAAACTTGACCTGTCAAAGACTTGACTATCACAATGCACGCTTTGAGGACGCGCGGTCTTAAATGTATGAATGAGAAGACAACTAGCAGGCGCCCATTCAGTTCGGAAGCAACAGCAGTAAGGGCATTTTTTCAAATGAGGGGAAAGAATGGCGCTATTTTTTTTTTGAATGAGTGGCAAGAGGGACGCTAGATTTTTAATGAGGAGCAATAGGGGCGCTATTTTTTAAACTAAAGGGCGATTTGTTACTTTCGAATCAAGCTTCCCAGGTACTAACGTTCAGATGAAAGGAAAGCTTCATAGAAAAGTAAAAAACATGCCGATTTGTTGTAATTAACTCTGGAATTTCCGGGACACTTTTAGTAAAATCCCCGGAACACAAACAGGCATGGTACTCGTACTGTGCGCTCATTAACAGACGCGTGTGTCTCCCAAATACGCCCATTGTTTACTCTTTATTGTTGACATTTGTTTTCAATCTTATAAAGGGTTTTCTTTTAAGTATTAGCTTAAAAATGGGCCAAAATAGGAATTTTTTTATACATTTTAGATATTTAACAAGATTTTTAATACATTTTAGATAAAATAGTTTAATCTTAAAGTACTCGTACTGTGCGCTCATTAACAGACGCGTGTGTCTCCCAAATACGCCCATTGTTTACTCTTTATTGTTGACATTTGTTTTCAATCTTATAAAGGGTTTTCTTTTAAGTATTAGCTTAAAAATGGGCCAAAATAGGAATTTTTTTATACATTTTAGATATTTAACAAGATTTTTAATACATTTTAGATAAAATAGTTTAATCTTAAAGTAGCTGATTGATCACAGTTGTAATTTTTTATCATCCTTTTAAAAATGCAAACACGTCATTTTGAAGGGCTGTCTTCTAGTTATAATATAAAACTAATATTTAAAAGTAAATGTGAAATGATTTTGCAAGATTAAATAAAATTGTATTTTAATTACTTTTTATATGACTGGTATGTAAATTTTTATGTGTTTTTCAATCAGATGAATAATTTCCTGCAACCAAATGACAAATTTAAAAATGATTATTGTCGAAATTCATGCTTTTTTTGGTTACCATTTGAAGAAATTCATGTTTTTCTTGTGTTCTTTTTATGAAATGCACATTTTAGTAAAGGTTCTCTAACAAAATTTCACAGTATTTTGCAATTCTTTAACAAAATTCACATTTTAACTGCAATCCTTTGACAAAATTTTTCTAAATAAAAAAGAAATACAATGAATTATTTGAGATTCATTTCACAAAAATTGCAAAGCAAAAATTCAAGAGGAAACAACACTTTTACATAAAGATACAAGTTTTTGGCAGTTTGACTTAAAAATTGATGTTTAACAGGGATGGGAACTGCAAAAAAGCAAAAAGACTGAAAATACGCATGAACAAAAAATTGCACCATATTATATTCACATGCGCGAATGAAAAATTGCACCACAAGTAAGGGGGGTACTTTTTGTTAAATGAATAGGTGTTATCAGAAGTTACATTCACCGAGAAAGATTTGAAACAATCAAAAAAAGATTGTGAAGCAGGAAAATCTGTTTTTGGAGCAGCAAAAAGAATAATTTGGAAGCAGGAAAGTTAGTTTTTGGAGCAGAAAAATTTATCCACCAGGCATCAACTTCCTTTTCTTGCCCATTTGACGAAAATTGCGTTTTAAAGAGATTTTTCGACAAAATTTGCCGTTTCGCAAATTTTTTCACGAATCTTTTGACGAAATTTGCAGGAAATTATCGTTATTTCACGATTTTTTTTTGTGAAATTTTATTTTTTGCGATCCGGTGATGAAATGTACCGTTTTTTCGCGATCTATTGACAAAATGTTCAGTTTTTTCACAATCTTTTAAAGAAAATTACAGTTTTTTGATAAAATTTACACGGTTTTTCGTGAATGTTTCGACAAAATTTTCCGTTTTATCACAATTTTTGGACAAAACTTGTCATTTTTTCGAGGAAATCCGACTTTTTTTCGGGATTTTTTAACAAAATTAGGCAATTTTTTTACTAAATTTGCCGGAAATTATTTGCTATTTCGCGATTTTTTAACGAAATTTGCCTTTTTTGTGATTCTTTGATGAAAATTACATGTCCCGTCGTCAATTTTTTTGTGTACTTTATGCGCTATAGCGCGTCCACGACATCCCTGTTACATATTTCTGAAATCTGCGGAAAAAAGCAGAATTTTTCGGGTGAAAATCTGAAACTTATCAAAATAACAAAAAAGCGGAAATCCGCCAAAAAGCAGAAGATTCCCATCCCTGGTTTAAGTAAATTTTTAAAAAGTTTACAAAAACAGCTATGAGAATAGTTCATTGCACAGAGAAAAAATACATACGATTAATTCTGCCATGAGCTCTGTATGTTCTTCGTCTCATTTTAGGAGCCCTGTTCACTTGAATGTGCTCAATGACTAACCTGTCAACATCTAAACCTTTTAGATCAGCATTACTTTCAGCATTCCTCAGCAATTGTAACAAGAATTCAGCACTTTTTTTTGGCCACCTGCCTTGTGTGCACCCCCATTGTTTAGCCTAGAAGACCAAAAAAGGAAAAGTTAGCAATGTAACAACAGAAGTTATTGACATGCAATGCTTTAAAGCTAGTTATAAGTACAGTTAACACTGCCATGTCAAAAACCTGTATTTAATTAAATATTAAAAAAAATATTTAACAGAGTTAGACAATCAACAAATTCTAAAACTGCATAATCTCATTTAAAAAAATCTGCAGGGTACTTTTAAATTGTGCAAATATATTTATGAAATCTACTTCCAGAAGAAGATGATTAACTGCAAATAGAAACTTCTTTGATAAAAATAATAATGCATGTCAGGGTTGCTAATCATACAGGAGAATGAAATTTCCTGACCATGTTCATTTCATGATGATTCTAGCCTAGCAGTGTAGTGTCATTGCCACCTAGACTACAAAGCCTTTTGTCTGGAAGAGCGAATTCCAGTGACGTCGAGCTTAGTAGGCGAGAACAGGTTTCTCGCCAGGTAGGCAAAACACGTTGAATGCCCATTCTCAATTTCATTGCTATTGCTGCTGGAAATGTGTATGTGACTGCCATGTCTAAAACAGAATCGACGGAATTTTTTTTAATCACTGGATATTTTAGTAAATAAGGTAAGTGAAATTTCTTTTCTATTTTTATTACATAATTATTAAATATTAATATTAGTTAATTATTAATATTAGTTAAATCATGGTTAAATCTATCTTTTAAATCATGCACGTGCTCGATGTGTATGTATGTATGTATGTATATATATATATTACCACGTGTGTGTAAAATATTTGTGCATTATTTTTAAAACATCGGTGAAGACAACAATGTAAGAAAACGAATTGCATTTTTGACTATTTCGTTAATTTTACTAATTTAGGGCTTTATATATTAATCAATGTTATAAATGTAAAAAATGTGCTTGTTATATTTCGATAAAAATAATTTTCCGTTATAACTATGCATAACTAATTTCGCACTTCATTTATAATGATTAAATATGTAAAATAAGATGTGAAAATAATGATGTGAATTTCACTATGATTATTATTATATATTTTAATTAAGTTATATCTATTTTTTAAATAGTGATCATATGCGATATTTTAATTACACTTGTATGTAAAGTAATTTTGCACTATATTTAAAACATGTGTAATAATAACAAACTAAAAATAATTGCATTTTTTGTTTAATTAAACAATTTTTTGTTTCATATTCCAGTTAAACAATTGGACTATTTTTTTTTATATATTTTTAATCTAATACTTTTAATATTAATTAATATCATAATTGTTGCAAAAAAAAAAAGCGATTGTGATATATTTTGATAAAATATTTTTCACTTATAACTAAATTTTAACTAATTTACTACTTCATTTATAATAGCTAAATATCTGAAATAAGTTATAAAATATATGGAGTAAATTTCACAATGATAATTATTTAAACTATAATTAAAACGTATCTTCATATGTTACATGCATTTAAAAATATTCAAATCTGAATATCATAAGTATTATTTATTTTTTAAACTTCTTTGTTAATAATATATTTAATCGTCTAAACTAGTTTTAAGTATAATAACTATTATTAAATATTCATAAGGTTTAACTTTTTCAAGCATCTTGCATAAATATAATTATTGAAAAGGAGCATTAAAATGTTTTTATTTATTTATTTGTAATAATTTTAGTTTTAGATAAATTAAGTTTACATTTTACAGAGAAATTAAACACGCTGAAACATATTTATGTACATTTTATTATTATAATTACCATATGATTTTTTTTTTCTAGGAGAATGGTTTTTAAATGCTGTGTACCAAATTGCAAGGGAAATTATGATGCAGAGAACAAAGTATCTGTGTTTTCTTTTCCCAAAGATGATTTTTTAAGAACGGCTTGGCTCCATGCTATTCCAAGAAAAGATTTCGTTTGGACAAAAAATTTGCGAGTAAGTATATTTAACATACCGGCTTATTTATATAGAGAAATTACTTTATTATTGCTAATTTATTTTATTGCTACAAAAATTCACATTCAGTGCAGATTAAAATGTATTTTTATTATTGTATATAACAATTTTTTAAATAATTTTTACAGAAAAGTTTATTTTTAAATTTAACTTAAAGTTTTGAAAAGTGACTTCGTTTTTCTTTTAAATATTCAGTAATTATTTTTTCTAATCTAATAAACAGAAATGACAAATAAAACCTACTATTCCCTCATTCCTCCTTTCCATTATCTGATCTCACACATTAACAAAAAATAATTCTTAAAAATAATCAGTTATAAACTTTGCTGAGAAAAACTTAAACTGAGAATACGTATAGTAATATACTAAACATACATGCAAGCTGTAGAAGTGATTATTTATTGTACGTATTTATTGTTATTATTACTATTATTGTGTATAAAATGATCCCCCTCCCCCTTTTAAAATCTTTTATTAACTAAACAGAAATGACGAATAGAATATACAATTTCATTTCATGCACATTTCTGTTCAGTGTTTTTTTGATTTTATAAACAGAAGTGACTAATAGAACTTACTATCTCCCACCCCCTCCTTTCCATATTCTATTCTCACACATTAATGAAAATAATTCCTAAAAATGATTAGCTTTAAATTTTGCTCAGAGAAACCTTAACTATACTAAACATACATGCAAATTACAGGAGTGAATACTTATTATACATATTTATTATTGTATATAAAATGACTCCCCCTCTTAGAATCTGTTATCAAGTAAACAGAAATGGCAAATAGAATCTAAAATTTCAATTCATGCAGATTTTTATTATCTTTCTTTCTCTTTTTTTTTCCTCCTCTTTCCATTTCGTACTCTGAAAACTTGATAAAAAAATAGGTGTTATAAATGATTGCTAGTTATAAATTTTTGCTGGTTAAGAATTCATCTATATTGAATATACATGCAAATTATAAGAAGGATTAATTAATTTTAATAGTTTTAATGCATATTTAGTAGCTTGAAAATTTTCTATTTATTTTATCAAACAAAAATATTGATGGGTTTTTTTGTCCCCCATAGGTATGTGAAAAACATTTTAAAGATAGTGATGTAGAAAAAGAAACTTCTGCATTCGATGAAAAAAAAGGAGTTACTATTACAGCACCCTTGGACCGCCCAAAACTTAAAAAAGATGCTGTTCCATGTATTTTTGAAGGATGCCCCCATTATTTATCCAAAGAAAACAAGCCACCAAGAGTTGATCCATCTGAGAAAAAAATGCTACGAGAACAAAAAAATTTAAGTAAAGCAATAAAAGAAAGCATAGAAGAAAAAACAGCATATGATAAAACAAGAAATTTTTCAAATTTTGATGAACTTCGTAATTGTGAAAAACTGTATGAGTGCTCCACATATTGGGACATTATAAAAAAGGATACCTGTATACTATTTTTGTATTTTAACAAATACCAAGAGTGCAAATTAGATTATTATGTTGTAATAGACAAAAATTTGGATCTAAAATTATGCGTTGAAGGGAAAGATGTAAAATCTTTTGGTAAGTACAAATTTCCATTTTCTGTTAAAAATGTAAATGAAGTACACTCTTTTCTTGATTACTTAGAAAAATCTAAACTAGATGAAAAAGATGATATCATTTTATACTTAGACTTGATTAAAAATTTTTTAGAAATTGTTAAGGAAAAATTAGAAGGAAAACAAGATCAAATTGATTTTATAATAGAACAATTAGATTTGTTAATGTACGTCCCAGTTAGATATAGGTATTCTTCCTCAACGTTGATTTTTTCTACTATGTTTTACTTGCTAAGTCCTTATGCCTACAAATACGTAAGAAATGTAGGAATTTTAATATTACCCCACCCCAGTACGATCCATAAAGTTACAAGTAATTTTCGCAGTGATCCCTTATCCGAATTAAATGATGCATATTTTTTATCATATATTAAAGAGAAAATGAATATTTTAAAAAAAGAGGATTTGACAGTTTCTATCATGTTGGATGAGATCCATATAAAACCGTACCTCGATTATAAGGGGGGAAATGTTGCAGGTGTAGCCCACAATGATAACAAATTAGCAAAAAGTGCTTTTACATTTATGATCCAAAGTATTTTTTCACCATCCAAAGATGTTGTACATATTCTACCGGCTAAAAAAATGGATGCAGAAATATTATATGAAGTACTGAGAAATATTGTAATCGGGTTAGAAAAATTAGGTTTTAAAGTTATTGTAAATGTAACTGATAATAATAAAATAAACAGAAAATGCATTTCCAAATTTAACAATCCCCTTGCAGACTATGTGTATCCCCATCCTGTAGATCCTTTAAGACCTTTGTTTTATGCTGTAGATACTGTTCATTTAATTAAATGTGTCAGGAATAATTGGATCAATCAAAAAAAATGATGAACAAGCTTTATATTTTCCAGATTTTAATTTAAATTCTGATAAAGTTTGTACAGCTTCCTTTCTGTGTCTTAAAAAACTGTATGAAATGGAAAATGACAATCTTTTAAAGTTTGGCTACAAATTAACACGAAAAGCCCTGTGGCCTAATAATTTAGAGAGGCAAAATGTTAAATTAGCTCTTCAAATATTTGATATTAACACCGCTAAAGCTCTTTCAGAAATGGGTGAAAAAGAGGAGTTAGTTAATTTTAAAGATACCGCATCTTTTATTGATATAATGGCAACCTGGTTTACCATCGTAAACGTAAAAACTCCAAAGAAAGGCATTCATTCTCTAAATGTCATGTGTGAGCCTTTAACATATGATATAAATGACCCCAAATTTATTTTTTTGACAAACTTTGTACAGTGGCTAAATAAATGGTCCAATATGAATTCCGATACAGGAAAATTAACTAAAGATACTCTATCTGCACTCATTTTAACAACAACAACATTGATGGAATTAACTGAATATTGCGCCAATGAACTTAACATGCCTTATTTATTACCTGGGAAAATACAAACAGACGAGTTAGAGTACCGCTTTAGTTTATACAGAAGGCTTGCAGGTTCAAATTATAATATTTCCATTCGTCAGATATTTGAAATCGAAAAAAAACTGAGATCATGTTCTTTGCTAAAATTTTATATGAAATCACATAGTAAAGGTGATATATTAATATCGGATTTGTATGTAGAAGACAAATTTGAGAATTTTGAGAATATATCTATTTTTTCAGAATTTAATAATATAGATGTGTTAGACAGCGACATGGAAAATCTGGGAAATTCAATTGTTTTAATAGCATATATAGCTGGCTATTCTATTCACTCTGTTTGCAAAAGATTGAAATGTGATGTATGTAAATTTAATTTAACAACAGACAAAGATTTAAATGTCCACCCATCTTTTAAATATATACACATGTCTGATCGTGGGAGTCTTAAGTATCCAACTGAAGAGATAATTATAATAGCTACATACAATTTTATTATATTACAAAAATTAATTGCAGAGAAATATGAAAATCTTTTTTTACACACACCAAATCAAAAAGAAACTGTCTGTAAATTGACAGAAACAGCTTTGCAGAACAATTTTTCTTTACCAAATAGTGAATCTCACAGTCAAGTAAAAGTTATTAAAATGATATTAAGCTGTGTAACATACATTATTAAAAAATTACTGTAAAAACAAAAATGATTCATTAAAATCTGATAATACTAATCCAAATGTAACAAAAAATTCTAAGAGAAAATTTTCGACTATACAAAATTAATTTTTTTAAAAGGAAACTATTGTATTTATTATGAAGCACTCTTGGATATCATGTAAATTGTTATTATTTAAAAAAAAAAAAAGATCTTTTCAAGTGTAAATAGTTTTTATTAATTCAATAAATTATGTTAAGATTATCATTTGTCTAACTTTATTTCTGTCTTATTATTATTATTTTAATTATCAAATCGTATATATATTAAAGAGGATATAAAAGGTATGGTGTGATTTAAAAGTATTTTTTGCATGATTTAAAATGAATTTAATACGTGAAAGTTACGCAAAAGGATGCAGAAAGAATCTTCATGATATGTATGTGTACATAATAGAAATAGTACTCCAAATCAATTTCATATTTTATAATTAGATGATATTATTCAATATTCTTAATATTATTTAATTTCTTGAAAAATTAAACTGATTCTTTAAGCAAAACTATCAAGAGGCAGAAATGAAAAAAAAAAAATCCTTTGTTCAGAGTATTAAAAAAATAATTTTAAAATAAATAAGTTTTTTTTTTTATTATTATTAACCATTGAAAAATGGTTGTTTTCGGTGGAGGATTGACAAACTGACATGGTCACTTTTGAATTTATTATTATTTTTCTTTATGTATGCCTTGAAAAAAAAAAGGGGGGAAAGAAAGAAAAGAATGCTATTTTCCTCCGAAAAATCAATTTTAAAACAAACCATCTTGAACTTTCTTTTCTTTTTTTTCCTCCTAATGTGTTACTTATAATAATTAAAAATTGTTTTACCCTGTACCAAAAAAAAAAAAAAAAAAAAAAATTATTTGAAAGAGTATTTATTAATTGGAATTTCAATAAAACATAGCAAACATTCAAAAAAAGATAAATGTGTTTTTATTGTTAAGTAATAAAATTGAAGTTATCAACATCATGTATATATGTGTGTATATAATGGAAATAGTAGACAAAATTAATTTTATAATTAGATAACGTTTAAACATTTCTTGAAAAAATTAAACTGAATCTTGGAGGGAAAAAAAATCAAGACGCAGAAGAGAAAAAAAATGTCTATTTTTCAAAGTATTGAAAAATTGATTTTGAAATGAACAAGCTTGTTTTTTCCATATGCCTTATTTATATCAATTTAATAAAAACATTTCTTCAAAAGTGTTTCTACATTTTCAACAAAAGAGAAAAAAAGAAAGAAAAGAATCCTTTTTTTCCCCCGAAAAATTTATTTTAAATAGCACTATCTAGTTCTTTTTTTTTTTTTTCTAATACTTTATTTAAAATAATTGAAGATTATTTAAACATTTCTTCATAATATCTACACATTTCTACAAACAATTATCTGCATTTTCAATCAAAAGAGATTGAAAGAAAGAAAGAAATTAAACAAACTTTTTTCTTTTCTTTTCTAATGCTTCATTTAAAAAATTTGTAGATTATCAAAACATCTCTTTATAATATTTAGACATTTCTTCAAAAACATTTATGCGCTTTCAATCAAATAATAATAATAATAACAAACGGAAAGGGTGGTAAAAGAGAGAGAAAGAAGGTAAATTTTAAAAGATCATGTTTTTCTAAAAAAAATCAATCTAATTAAAAATATTTTTATTAAAATATTTTATTTTCTTAAATAATGTTTATCACGATATCAAGAAAATTCAGTAAGCATAAAATTGATGATAAATGTGCTTCATATTAAATTTGTTTAATAAAGTTTAATTTATCTGTCAGTAGAAATTTATTGATGTACAATCAAGCTTAAAATTCCATTATTAGGTCATTTTAACGCTTATTGATATAAATATATATGTATAAAAAAATCATAGCCGTATTAAACTTCATTTTATCACTGTGATAAGCAAGGGCCGAACGATCTGTAAAGCAGTTTGTTCGCCTTTTGCTGCTGACGTCATCAGCCAGCCAGAAGGCTTTGTAGTCTAGGTGGCAATGGTAGTGTGCAGGACACAAAGATATTTCTTGTAAATTAAATGGTTCATCAATAAATAGCAAAATAAAATACTTTATTGGAAAAAAAAAAATGTGCACACTGTCTTATAAGAGCTTACCTGAGCTTTTCTTCCAACACCCCCATTGAAGCGACGAAATGGAACTATTTCTTTTTTAGCAATAACATTTTTTAAGAAACGCTGAGCACGACGAAGAGACATCTTTTTGATAGCCTGAGCGGTTTCTCTTGTATTCTGAAATAGTAAAAAATTCTAGAATCAACAGAATATATGAGAAGATTGGAAATTAACTAAATAAGACTTTTATTAACTAAAAAAAGTGTTGTTGAAATAATGTTTCCTCCTTATCCACCACATCTACGTTTATTTGGAAGAATCAAGACTCGATAATTTTTAAAGATATTTTTATGTTAGCAGGACACAAGAATTTAAATAGCTTTTTCTTTCATCATTTGTATTGCATTCATTTAATGAAAAAATAAACATTTCAATCTTCATTTGATAGTCTAAATACAACAGTCTTTCAGTTTTAACTGAAAGCTGCAGCAAATGAAAACACTGATGCTTCTATTTTAAAATGGTTCCAAGAGATGAGGACAACAAATGTCCCACTAGATCTTGTTATGTGCACAAGCCTGAAAATTTTTAGTAATGGTATAGAATGAAACTTTTAAAGCTAGCGTGCAAATGCGTTTTCGGGATCGTCAAGAAATAACTTCACAAGAAATTCAAGGATAGAAAAGTCTTCCCCGATTAATGACACAAATGAATGGCTGATAACTATGAAGCTGGGCTGTTCATCCAACAGCTACATGATCGAACATTGGTTTCAAAAGTGAAAGCATTATGAAGGAAAATCTAAATAGAGACCAACAACTCTTGTGTACAAATAGCATAGACATAAAATGCCTTCCCTCTTCAGCAATCATTCGTTGAAGACAATGTGCTTTAAGAATATGATAAGTCTTCCCGTGGAATATAAAGCCAGTAAAGAGCGTTGGATGAATCTTATTTTTCTTTCCCTGAATGGTTATAAAAGTTATATAAAAAAATGAAATGATGGATCAGTGTTTATATCCCATTTTCAAAACTACATTTTGCCTTTCCCTAATTGCATTTTAATTTTGCAGCTTCTAGCTATTGGTATAATTAAATGTTTAAAAAAAATTACTAAAACAGTAAAGTCTACACTTGTAAAGATTGAAAATAAAGTAGAAAACCCTTTAAAGCTGTAAATGTGAAGGAAGTTTTTGTCAACATTGGTGGGAAGAGAAAAAAAACTATTCGTAACTATTAGAAAAAGGTCGATCTTTGTATCATAGAAAATAAGAAATCGGATTGTGCTGAAAATTTCATAAACAGTAATCTTTAAGATAGCATTAAGAATGTGTTTGGAAAATCCAAAAGTCCTTACCTCAAACTGATGAAAAAAAGTGGCAAAAAGGCAGAATTAGCCTGGAACAGACAACAATTAACAGAGATGATGATTTTATAGTTTTCACAGGAATTATTAATGAAGATATTCTCAATAAAATTACTTATGACATAGAAAATAATGAAGAAGAGGATAATGAAATCAGGAGTCTATCGAAATCTCGATTGTCATCCTAGTAATCTCTTCAATATGTGAAGTCTCTATGGGCAGTTTTTTTTTTTTAAACCTTTCATCGCCAAATGAAACCCATTTTCATGCCCTAGACACAATGCATACCTTGTTGGTTGACTTAACAGTTAAAAAAATTAATAAGCAAACTAAAATATTGCATTATTTCCAATAAAAATAGCTTACAGGTATGTAATCTTTTTTTTTTTTCCTGAATTTATTTATTTATGTGTGTTTAACCACTACTATTAGCATTAGACAATCCCTTAAGAAAAATTGTTTTATTCTGTGATTGTTTAAATAATAGCACAGTTTTTTCACTGTAACCAATCAATGAAAATTTATTTTCCTGCGACCATTTTAAGAAAATTGCAGATTCTTAAAAATATATTTTTTAAAAAGAAGAAATCTGCAATTTGGCGGAAAAGTGACATCCCTTCTTCTGAGATATTAATTTGCTTTTCTTTAATGATCTTTCGATGAAATCCATGGTTTCTTCACGATATTGTGAGAAAATGTTTTTTCAGCAATTTTTTGATGAAATAGCGATATTTTTCAACAATTTACAAAATTTACGAGTTATATACTTTTCCAGAAATCAGAAAATTTTGGAAGGAATAATAATATAAAAAAAATGCTCTGATTCAAATTTGCTTAGTTCTGAAAATCACAATTTTAAAGCTATTGTAATTGGCAGAGGTTTGGACATCAAGAATTTTAACAGCAAATGTTATGACACATTAAAAAGCAACTGAAAAACCAAACATTTCTAAGAGTAAACCTACTTTGAAATGAACTCTCAAATTAGATCCTCTTGCTCTGCATGCTAAAAGAAAAAAAAAAAAAAAAAAAGTTAAATGCATGAATTAGTCACATAAGATTTTTAAAGCCAATTTTATATTTTTTTCCTGGATTTATTGCTACGTACAGATTCACAATTTTTTTTTATTTTCTTAAGATACCGAAACAATTTTGAAAACTTTAAAAAATCATTTAATATACGAGCATTAAAATACAATCTTTACTATTTATATTATTTTTTAACCCATTCTTTTCATACAAAACTTATTCAAAGATTTGCAAGATGATCTTTGAAATTCTACAATAGCAGCAAAAAATAATCAGTGTAAACACAATCAAGACAAAACGGGTATCCCGAATGCCAAAACAAATTACAATTCAAGGTTTTCCCCTGACCTTTCTCAATAAAAATTTTAGCTTATACATATCGTTGTAAAATCCTCCACATAAATTTCTTATTTTTAAATATTTTTCATATTATTAAATAGTTTGCATAAATTGAAGAAAAAAATTTTAATTACAAAATTTCTTCATTTTCAGCAATAATAGAGTTTGTAATAGAAATAAAAAATTCGCTGATCTGCAAGAACATATCAATTTATCTTCTTTCATTTAACATGTTAATTTTAACTAATTTCAATAAAAGTAATATACAAAGAATAATTTTTTTTTTTTTTTTTAATTTGAATCAATTTTTTTTTTTTTTTTTTCAGTGTTCAAATACCGAACAATGTTTCCAAAACAAACCTGTAATTGCATACAAAATCATCTTTTTTTGCACTTTAATTAATAAAATTATAACTTGTAATTACATAAATTACACTGGTCAACAGCTGTTTCGGTGCCGGGGTATTTTTAGCTGATTTTATATGAATTTGATGTCCTGAATTCAAATATGGCATTAGTTTTTCTCTATCAGCTCAGTTTTTTAAGATAAACAACTTTTTGTGAAATATGTTTCATTATTTTAAGGTAAATCCATGTCTGAAAAAATGTATGTAAAAATAAAATAAATACAGGATTTTTATTTTTTATAATACACAAATGTTAGTTTTTATTATTGATATACACAGGGATGAAAGTGCGCTAAAGCCATTTTGTAGCAGCTTTGGAGCAGCAAAAATCGAATTTTGGAGCAGTAAAATCTATTTTTGTAGCAGCAAAAATCAGATTTTGTAGCAGTAAATATCGGATTTTGTAGCAGCAAAATAATAATAATAATAACAATAATACAGTAAAACCCCGATAATTCGGATTAATTGGGACCGGACCCAATCCGGATTATCCGGAGAATTAGGAAAAAAAATGAAATAAAATATAACATACTAACAGAAAATCACCTTTATGTTAAACTTATTGAATATTTGCAGACAGTAATAATGTTTACTTTGCTTAATTATTCCGAAAACATGTCAGAAAAAGTTTTTTTATTTAGAATACGACGATGAAACAAGTTAATGTTATGGAAATTAGCCAATCGCTTCCCAAACTTGAAAAAAAAAAATGACCAAACTGATTCGAATTATCTGGATTAGCGGGGTTCTACTGTAATAACATTTTAGCAATAAAAGCTGTTTAAGTAGCAGATTGAAATATTCTAATGCTAATAAATTCTTAACAATTACAATAATTGTTATCTTGAAAAATATTTTTACATTTGAAAGAATAAATACTCAGATTAAATTTCTCCACACGTCTCAGACCTTTTAATAAATTTGCGGTTTTTCACAATCTTTTAACATAATTCACAAACTTTTGACCCTGTTTGTGCGTTTTTTTTTAAACTAGATTTGTGGTTTTTTATGACCTTTTGATGAAATTTGTACGTTTTCTGAGATCTTTTGACGAAATTTACAGATTTTACAATCCTTTTGATGAAATTTGCATTTTTTTTTTTTTTTCCACACGATCTTTTAAAGAAATAAACTTTTTTTTTTTTTCCAAAATCTTTTGACCATATTTTGTTCTTTTTATGACGAAGTTAGATATCCTTTGACAAAATTCACATGTTTTTTGTGATTTTTTGACGAAATACGCTTGTTTTTCGGAATCTTTTAAAAAAAATTGCGGGTTTTTTTCGCCTTCTTTTACAGAAATAAACATTTTTTCATGATCTTTTGACTGTGTTTTATTCTCTTTTTTTATGTTATTAACGATTCTTTAGCAAAACTCACATTTTTCTCGCGATCCTTTGATGAAATTCGAGTGTTTTTCGTGATTTTTCGATAAAATTTGCGTGTATTTCGCAATCTATTGATGAAATTCGAGTGTTTTTCACGATCTATTGGTGAAATTTGATTGTTTTACGCAATATATTGACGAAATTTAAGTATTTTTTGCGATCTTTCGATAAAAATTTGCGTGTTTATCGCGATTTTTGACAAAATTCACGTGCTTTTTTTGTGATCTTTTGACGAAATATGCTTGTTTTTTGGGATCCTTTAAAGAAGTTTGTGGGTTTTTTTTTTTTTTTCCGCGATCTTTTCCAGAAATCAATGTTTTCTTCCCCACGATCTTTTGGCTCTGTTTTGTTCACTCTTTTTTTGATGATAATAACGATCCTTTAGCAAAACTCACGTTTTTTTCGCGATTCTTTGATGAAATTCGAGTGTTTTTCGTAATTTTTCAATAAAATGTTCATGTTTTTCGCGATCTATAGACAAATTTTTCATGATCTATTAATGAAATTCGAATGTTTTTCCTGATCTACTGGTTAAATTCGAGTGACAAAATTAGCGATCCTTGGACAAAATTCACGTTTTATTTTTTCGAGATCCTTTGACAAAATTCGCGTGTTTTCCGCGATTTTTTGACGAAATTCGAGCATTTTTCCCTATTTTTTTTTGCAGATTTACTTTTTTTTTCCTTCAGTGTTGAATTCAGGTGGTGGCCCGGAGAGGGACATCCCCCCCCCCCCTCCCCGGAACTCTATCATGTTTCCCGCGGAGCGACAGAAGTCCCTCCCGAAGAAAAGAGAATTACATACTGTTTTCCTTGACTGCGTTTTGTTCCTTTGACTGCGACAAAATAGCAATTTTTTTTTTTTTTTTTTTTTTTTGTAATTGTTTGACAAACATGTAGCGGATTTTCATACGCGCTTTCATTCTGCTATCAGTTTTGTCGTCTATCGTAGGATTCGCCGAGGAGCGAAATAATTTACCACGAACATGGGAAAGACACAGAACAGGGAGATACTTAATTTACAGAAAATATATACAATACAAAAGACAATGGCGATTCTGGGTGGAAATTTTTTCTCGTAAATTCACATCGCATTTTCGGAAATCAGTGGCGGGGAAAGAGGGGGGTTCCCCGGGTTACCCCCCCACCCAAGTCTGTAGTTAGATCTATCAGGGGGGGGGGGGGCTCATAATTTTTTTTCTTTTTTTTCTGACACAGAAAGATAAATTAGCGCATATTTACACTGTATAGGTACAATGTTTCTTATTAAACTGTTGTAATAACTTCATTTTATACTAAGAAAAGTATAGGATGATGAAAATTTTGAGTGTATAACTGGTGCAAAATTAAACATCATGTTAGCTTCCTATGTACAAATAGGATGAGGGAGTGTTGAATTACTTATTTTCGATACAATTTAGTAATTCTACAAAACTGTAAAAGGATCACAAAACAAAATTAGATTTTTGAACAGAATTTCATTTGAATTTTCGAAACAGATATTTAATGACCTTGGAATCTTTTCCAGGGGGGGGGGGCTCAAAATATTTTAGGGGGGGGGGCTGAGCCGCCCATAGCGCCCCCTCAGTTACGGCCCTGCCCCCCCTCCCCCCGCGAGGTGGGTATCTGGATCTCCAGATGAAATCGGCGTTTTCCCGCGATCTTCAGACGAAATCAGCGATTTATCTGCGATATTTTAGCAAAATCGGCGATTTATTGCGATCTTTTGTCGAAATCAGCAATTTTTCCGCGACCTTTTGACGAAATCGGCGTTTTTCCGTGTTTTTTTTTAATGTAATCAGCGTTTTTTTCGACGATCTTTAGGGAAATTTACATTTTTAACCGATCGTTAACCGAAAACGGCGTTTTATCCCCGCGATCTTTTGACGAAATCTGCGTTTTTTCCGTGATCTTTTGATTAAATCAGCATTTTTTCCCCCCATGATCTTTTGACAAAATATTTTAAAGCGGTATTTTATCGAAAACGGCGTTTTTTTCCGCGTTCTTTTAACGAAATCGGAGTTATATCTGCAATCTTTAGACGAAATCAACGTTTTCCCGCAGTCTTCAGACAAAATCAGCGTTTTATCTGCGATATTTGGTGAAATTGCCGTTTTTCGTGATCCGTAGAGGAAATTCGCGTTTTTTCAGCGATCTTTTGACAAAGTTCATTGACAAAAACATTGACGAAGTCGTCGTTTTTCCACGAAATATTGACGAAATGTGTGCTTTTTTCGGAAGAGGATGCCTTAAATATTCGGAAATTTCGGACGAGAATAACCCCTGAAATAAGAGGCGAACTCCCATTAATTGGGAATAAACATATTACGGCACGGCTCTCGCATTCGTCTCCCCCAACGCGCGCACTGTACATCACATGACGTACCGCTCCGAACTCTGCGATCGGCTGCGATGAAAATGAATGTAAGATACTGGCGGGAAAAACAACTTACGGTCGTTTGCGGAGTCACGATAAAACTCCACAAAATATCGTGTTTTTCATGACCGAATGCGCATGTTTTTGGCAATTTTTCGGCGAAATTTGCGCGTTTTTCGAGATTTTTTTGCAATGTTTCTTTGTTTTTCGACGAAATTAATAGCCTAAAAAAATATATTTGTTGTTGTTTCCTGGATCGACGAAATCGCGCTAAATTTCGTTTTGGCACTAAGTGCCTTTTGGCGGAGGTTTGGCGCAAAATTGAAAAAAATAGCTGTTTTGTGGCAATTTGGCGCAGAAAAGCGGTTTCGGCGCAGTCTGGCGCAGGCCTTACATCCCTGTATACACATATTCAAATAATAATTTTTTAATTATATTATATAAATATTTTTACTCACAAAAATAGAGAAAAACATCACTGATGAAACTGATACTCATTGAATGCTTCGGAAGCTTCTTTTCCGTGACATTCTGGAATATATTTTAGAAAAGTGTCTTTTTAAACTCAAACTGTAATCTGAAACCCTTTGCATATCTCATCTTTTTTGGTAGCGGTCCTCCATAGTCTTAGTATTGAGGTGAAATCTTTCGGGCTGTTTATCACTTGTGCCTTCTTTATTTTCAAGAAAATGCTCTAAGTCGCAATGTAAATAGTGCACTTTAATGCTTCTAGTACACCCAAAAGATTTAAGACTATTATGCTTTTCATTTACCAGTTCTACATAGATTTCTCTTTTGCATTTGCCCAGAATGTTTTTGTGAACTGCCACAAAAGAAGTCCAGGCTTTTTATTCAACCTCATTCGTTGAATTTATGAAAGCAGGATCCTTAATCAGTTGTCTTATTTGTTGTCCGTTAAATATTCCTGCTTTAATATCTTCATAACTCAATACGGGTGTTTTTACCTTATGTATGCAAATCATGAAACGTAAAGGGCAAAATTAGCACTAGCCATCAGCCACAGGGCCAGTACAAGATAAAAAGTGGCCAGTGAAAAATTTTCTATCAGCAGCCACTTTTTTTACAAGGAAAGAATACAATTTACTTACATTTCAGTAAAGATTCTACTTTTTTAGGTTTCATTACATTTTATTAACATATTTATTTGGGTTATTCTGTTTTACATTAATATTTATTAAAACTTGACTGTTTAGTATTTTTAAATAAAAAAGTGGCCACTAGTTTAAATAAAGTGGCCACTTGAAAAACTAGTCTTACTGGCCAGTGGCCACTGATGAAATTTCCTAATTTTGTTCTATAATGACCCGTTCTTATGGAAAATTTACACAAACTGCTTCGTAGGACAGAGCTTGATATGCAGTGCAGAAAGTATGATTTTCTTTCACCCAACTAAAGTGCTATTAATGACATTCCTTTCTCCAACATCCATGTTTTCTTTTTTAGGCCTCTGTTTTCTAATCTAGTGGTGTGTTTTATCCCTGCTATCCCAAAAATATGAAAACAATAGTATTTTGTATAACTTCTTTGCTGTCCAAGGGCAATCATCTGGAAAATATTTAGGAAGAACCAATTTTTCTAATAATCTTCTAAATTCATGACAAAATACAAGATTGTTTTTTTAAGAGAAGAAGGGTAGTAGACAATTTTGTTTTGTGTGATAAAATGTAAGTTTGGCTCTTTGCTCTATTAATTTTTTATCTTTTAATCTTGAAACCAACAAGTAATTCAGAAGCTTTTTTTAAAACATTGAAATCACTTTTGAAATCATTTAAACCAACCTGGTTGAAAAATTTAGGCATTGATGACGTCCTCATAACCACTGTTACTTTCACAGCTATCTAAAAGATGATCAGAAGGACAATGTTCATCCTCACTAAGCTCTGGTAGCTGATGAAACATTGGGATCGGTAGTTCCTCTGAGTGAGGACGTGGGGGTCTTGAAGACACTAAATCATGATACATTTTCTTATTACAATTGTTTAGATTAATTCAAATAGTATTCCAGTGCTAGGTAGAAATAATAGTCATAGAAATGGTTTTGGAGTTCTCTCCAAACCATTTGTAAGCCGAATTTGAGACTTATTCTTTTCCGTCAGCTCACTGTCATAAATGTTCTGTACAAGTTTTACAGACCTGCTGCAGTGCGCAGATTTTATCCTGATCACCAAGTCAGTTTCTCCAAAATATCCAAGATAAGCTCTCTTTACAAAGTCAGTAACATATTTTCTGTGTTCTTTCAACTTTTATTCTCCGCATATGTTGCTAAACTTATCTTGATGATTTATACAACTTTTTCTACTTGAACTCATTTAAATTCCATTCTACAACACCAACACAACAATCTACAACACTACGAGTTTTACGTTAAATTGATACGAATTCTACCTTAAACACAAATATCATGGAAGTTCAAAAACTTTAGAAAGTCAAAGAAAGCCAGTTTTGTTTCCATGGAGCGAACTCTGAAACTAACCTTATCTCTTGGAGGCTTTTACATTTGGCTTTATGGATGAGCGGTGCGAAATCATAAGCATGCGCAGATTCTCAGTTTTGCTTGCACATTTGTTTTGTTTTTTTTCAAGATCTTGTGGTATTTCAACGTCCTTCTAATCGCCTTGAGGGTCGTTACAGGGCTATGTATCATAAGGTCAGTTTAAATGTTCAAGGTCACTTTAGTTCTAAAAAATCTTTAGTTCGCTTTGAATATCTAAAAAAGTAGAGCTGATACAGAAAAACATTGCATATTTGGAATCAGCATCCCAAAAATATTCAAAATCAGTTGTAAAATCTCAGGCACCAAAAAAAAAATTTTTTTTTGTAGGCCTGTGTTACTGTGTTATAAAAGTTACCAATTATAGTCTCAATTTTAGCATAGAATAACATTATATGAATTAATATTGTGTAATAATTACGTAATACTAGTGACATTTACCTTTAACAAAATTAACTGCATTTAGTATTAAATTGTTTAATTATATTTAAAATTAATAAGTATTAAAAAATTAATTCTGTAATTAGGGTTATAATCAGGGTTCCATTGGATTTTGACCAACATTAACGATTTAGCGAATGAGAAATAAATAAAAAGAATACTGCCCAGTTAAACTGATGGCATTGAGCTCACAGGCTATGCATACTAATTGTACATTACAGCCTTATATTTTCAAGGGTTAATTCCGTTCGAAAAAGAAATTAAGAAGAGGAAACAGCTCTCCCCTTTCCCCCTTTTTATACTTAATCATTGAACCTCCTAAACTATCAAGGACGTGCTTTATCATATAAAAAATCTATATCCAAAATTCAGAGCAAATCGGATAATTCTCAATAAAAACCCATTTAGCATTTGCATAATTTAAGAGGAGTTATCCCCCTCTTTTATACTTAACCATTAAACTATTCAGAGATTTGAATGAAATCTGACAATTCTGTTTGAAAAACTCATTTATATAAATTAAGGGGAGGGGCATTAGAACCCCCGTTCCCCCTGTTTATACTTATTAAATGAACACCTAATAACAGTCACGGAATCGCCTCATCAGAATGATCTTATATCTAAATTTTGAACGAAAACTTAATTCTTCATGAAAACCCCACTTATTTCTATTAAGGGGAGGGGCATGAGCCGCCCGTTCCCCCTCTTATACATATCGAATGAACTCCAAAAACTAATCAGGGAAGCGCCTTGTCAAGATGTACCTATATACAAAATTTCAAGTGGATTGGATATTTTTATCATGAGTTATCGCGTTACGTACGAACATACATACAGAACGGGCGGGCACATAAGCTCTCAGGCTATGATAGCCTGTGAGCTAAAAACGGTAGTCAAATGGATAGGTATAGTAGCAAAATGACATCAAACACTGAAAAATTAATCGTTAACCCCTTACCGCTACAGAAATTAAAACTAAGTATATTTTAATGTGCCTTAAATGTGCAAACGATTCAGACAATGTTTTAGATAATAATTTGTAACAGCAGCTCTATTTGATTTACTGTTGTAAAAGTATGCATTAAAAATTACTATGAGATTTCGACTTTAATAAACAGAAAAAAATAAATGACCAGTCAGTGATATTTTACATACATTTAATAAAAAGTATGATAAATGGCTAATTTCAACGCCACATTCCAGGAAAACTTCTTTATTTGTACTTGTTGCAAGAAATTGTGTTTTTACCAGCGCGACATGATGCCGACATGTGGATAGCTGTTAAATGACGATAGGAAAATACATATAATGCAAAATCATGGCTTTTAGCTTTCTGAGAACCCTAGTTTTCTCGATGCCACCGTGCGATTTTGCTGACGTCGTCACTTCTCTCTTGAAGTTCTGTTGGTACAGACGTTGTGATATCGTGCCTGATTTTCTCAACTGCACGTGGTCGCCCGGTTGTATTGCTTCAATCTATTTTCTTTTTCATTTTATTTTTGCTATTTGTTTTGTGATTGATTATGGCTCCCATTGTTAGTCTTCCTGCTGTTACTGATGTTATTAGGATGAGCGAAGCGAATCCTCTACTAGCCCACTCAAATTACATTTTGTCGTATGCTTTACAAAAAAACTATTCAATATTTTGATTTGAAATTAAACACAAATATAAATTATGATCTGTAGATTTGCACAATATAATTTTTTTACAGAATAACTTTTAAAAAAAATTATTTTTTAAATTAATTTATTTTACATGTTTTTCCATTAATGACGCATTTTTAGAAATAAGAAATAAAACATGCATATTTTCAGAAGAATAAATAATTCATGGAGTTAACAATTGTAGATAGAATCATGATTAATTAAAGAAATAAAATATATTTTCTTTATTCCAACAAAATCATTTACGCTGATGTCACTTACGCATTTTAAAAGAATTATATTGTGTTTTATTTTTATTTTCGTGAAGTGGCAACAAAAAAATTGTAAACAAATAAAATTAATTGTTAAATTCATTATATAAAGAGTCATTTGAATTCGAAGATTAAAAATTAAACCAAATGAAACATACATATTATTATTTTGGTATATGTAGTACTATTATTAAATAGTTTGCCATTTAAAGACAATTTATAGAATGTATTAAGTATTAGTTCTATTATAAAAAATGCCAAGGAAACATACTTACTGGGTGAAAAGAATGCGAATATGATATAGCTTTAAGGCAAGAGGTTAGATACTAGCGTAAAAAACGACGGCATAGATGTCATATACACACCATATCGGCATGATTTTTCCGACGTCAATTTGGCAAAAATCTGGTTTTCGAATACCAGTTACCATAAATATATTTGGTACTACTCTGTTATCCCGTCGACCAATTTCGCCAAATTACACAAATTATGCATGTTGACATAATTTTTATTTTAAATAACGAAAAAACAAATAATTAGTAGAATATTAATAAAAATATTGGTGCTACTTTGATATACCCCCCCCAAAAATTACGCGCCAAATCTGGCACTCCCTACGCACTTTTCCTACGGACCTTTTAGGTTTGCTGTTACTCAGCTTCATTCCTTCATTTGTATTTTTTATGTATTCATTGTATTTTTTAGGTATTCCTTTTTAGGTATTCCTTTTTGTTTTAATTAATTTATTATTTTTAATTAATGTATTTAACTTAATTTTAATTAATTTTATTTTTTGTATTTAATTTAACTTAATGGGTATTTTGCTTGGCGAGAAAAAAAAGTCCCCAAATTTACGATTTGGGGGGGTATATCAAAGTAGTTCCAAAATATTAATAAAAAGTTTAAATAAAAATCACTTAATAACATTTTAAACATATGAATCGTATTTAAAGTCATTGAATGTGGCATTCATGATCATCGATTATTGGCATTTAATCTTATAGTTTGGCGATAATTTTTCGGTTGACGGGATAACCTAGTAGTACCATATATTTTAAAAAGGGAATAACAATAAATTTAAAAAAGTTTAATTAATACCTGTGGAACAAAACAATTTATATAATTTAAAAAACAAAAATAAAAGTAAATAAACAATTTATTAATAAATAAACAACATCCGGGTTACCATGTCAAGCAAAATAACTACACTCTGTCGCCAATTAAGTATTCCGATGCATATATGACATTGGCGTCTGAAAAAAAAAAATAGCGTCAATGTGGTGCGTATATGACATCCGTGCCAAAAGGACGACATGTCGAATCTCTTCTGATATAGAATGCATGTGCTTGGAAAATTGCTTTAAATTTCGAAGATGCACAAAAAAAAAAAAAAAAAATTCTTATATTTTTTCAAATTTTTCATCATCGTTGGCTTGGCATTCACTCTGACGGATCTCAAAAGACTTGCCATAAGTGTATAGTAAATAATGAACTAAATATTTTTTCTTTAGCTAATAATATCGATTCTGCTCCACATCCCTAAATATTAAAGGGCTTAACTTTCGTCGAGGAGAAATTAATTGCCCAAGTTCGTCCAGTTATTACTGTTTATTGCATTAAAAGTGGTCAGCTTGAATACAGTTGGCAAATTATGAATTTTCATCAAGATATTATAGGATTTTGTACTTTATTACCTCATTCCATAGATACTATAACACAGTACATTTTTGGGTACTACTTGATTATCCCATCGACCAAAAATATAATTCCAAATTTCAGGTTTAAATGCCAATAATGGATTACCATAAATGTCACATTACATAACATTAAACATAATACACGTGATTGTTATGTCATCAAGTGATTTTTAATTCGAGTACTGTTTGGTTATCCTGTCGACCAATTTCGTCAAATAATACATCAAATAATAGCCAAACTATTAGCACAATTGCACAAATTGATGCATTTTTTTAATAACGAAAAATCAAATAAATTAGTAAAACATTAATAAAAATCCAAATAAATAGTCGAATTAAGGTACTACTTGATTATCCCGCCAATCAATTTCGCCAAATTATACAAATCGCCAAACAATTGGCCAAATTAAACAGATCGACATAATTTTTATTTTAAATAACGAAAGAACAAATAAATTAAAGAAACATTACTAAGAATACAAATAAAACTTCATAATAAAAATAACTTGATGACATAACAAACACGTGATATGAGTTTAATGTTACGTGATGGTGACTGTGATATTTATTATCATCATTAGCATTTAATTTTTTAGTTTGGCGGTACCTATTTGGTCAACAGGATAATCAAGTAGTACCAAATAATATAAAGAAAACAGTTACTTTCCAATAAATAACTAATGAAATAATGCTTCGCGAATCCAAACAAAGCATGGCTTTTGCTAGTTAAGAAGTATCAGGATATTTTGAAGTCTAGAGGAGGTATGTTTAAGGTGTTGTCTAATAGGCCTATTTTAGGGATGGATGGGATAGGGAGTAGATATTTCTGCACAAAGCTTTTTTGCAGGGTTGGCACAGTTTTAACCATGGTTTAAACCAAATGGTTTTTTTCTCAAAAAAAAAAAAATGGTTTAAGAAGAAATCTAATGACATTTTCTTTTTTTCTTTATAATTTACGTGTTTTAGATTATTACACATAAATAATTTCTACTTTTAACACTTCATTTCAGTATTAAGTATTATATATAGTGGGTTTAGGTCTTTTTTTTTTAATGCATAGGATTAAACCAATTGTTTTTTTTTTTTTTTCTAAAAAAAAAAAAAAAAAAAAAAAAAAAAAAAAAAAAAGAGCAAGTTGTTTTTTATTCTAATGACATTTTTTTTCCTTTATAATTTATGAGTTTCATATTATTAGATATAAATAATTTCTAGTGTTTTTTAGAAGAAATCTAATGACATTTTCTTTCTTTATAATTTACAAGTTTCAGATTATTGAATATAAATAATTTCTACTTTTAACACTTTATTTCAGCAATAAGCATTAGATATATTAGGTTTACGTCATTTTTTTATGCATAGGACTGAAGTCAGTATGCATTGGTGAACATATCTATTGCTCTAAAGAAAAAACTTTAAACACGTGAATTGATCAAAGATAAAATAAATTCAATATTTAGTACAAAATATTTTAATTTTTTTTAATAATGCAGATTATTTAATGCAATTAATTAATAATGTAACACAATGATCTTTTAAGATTTTGCACAAGCTGTAAAAAAAAATTTTCTTTTGGGAGATTATCTTGAAGAATTAAAAGCAAAGACTGGTTGCTAGTTACAGCATTTTAATAATAATTTTTTTTCCCTCTGCTATTTGCTGAATCTAACGACTAAAAATGTTAACTTCAAATTGTCACCCAGAAAGAAAAAAAATCCTAAGAAGTATTTGTAATTTATTACAGTAAAGCATCGTTTATACGACGATAACTTATACGACGTTTACATGTGGTCCCAATTCGTTCCTATTCATTTTAATGTAAAAATATATCTCTTATACGACGCCCAAAATCGTTTATACGTCGATTTTTCGATTTTGAATAGGTTTATTTTTGTTAATTTTTCTTGTATATTTTAAGAACGAGTGGAAGTTTGCAGCTATGGATGACACCAAAGAGCGTGTTTAAATGCACTCCACATTATAAAAATCTGGGCAGCTGTTCGATTAGTCTGAAAAAAATCAGCTTACATGAAACAGATTACTCTGGGAGGGCTCATTCTTTTTTCAAGAATGGTCACCATTCCCGACCTGTTTTAAATTGCAAATAGACTATCCTTCTAACTGTTATCAGTTTCAGTATTAGCGACTTTTTGTTGGCCACGCGGGGTTTTTATCTTTGACTTTAAATGGAAAGGAAATGATGTACTGCAAATGAGGAACTTTTCGGTGAAACATAAATAAATAAAACGCAAATTTAATTTCCTTACTAATTCGGCCCCTTCCCCCATTTTTGTTTAATTTAAAAATTCATGCAAATCAGCACGTTAAACATTAAAATTAAGTGAAAACAACATTAATTCTAGTTTTAGAAGTGAAAATCGATTATACGTCGTTATCGTTTTCGGTAGTCTCTTCGGCGTTATATAAACTATTCTCCACTGTATTTGAATAATTGCGGAAAAGAATATTTATCAAACTACATCCAAATATTTATTATTAGTAATCAAAAGATTGTTTATAAAGATTTACAGGGCAGGGCATCAATGGTTCACTGTGATGAACAATTAAAACTTTCAACTTAAGGCTGTTTGCTAAAACTGTTTAAATTGAAAAATGAATTTTTTCAATTTTCAGCATAAATTCAGTTTAATTATTAAATTTAAATTATTTTAAATGAAGCTACACTGCTTATAAACCAATGATGTCTGTTTTTATCAGTAAATATGCATGTATGTATAATAAGAACAAATGTTTTAAAAAACCCGGTTTAAAAAAAAAAAAAACAGGTTTTTTTTCCCAACCCTGCTTTTTAGGGATAGAGATTTGTTTTTTAAGGGAAATGAGCTTAATTAAATCAAGTGTTGTTTGTCCTGATTGTCAGAATCAAAGATACATAAAAAGAAGGTGTCAGATGGTTTTTCTTGTGTTTGTAGTAAGATGAGGTTGAAAGTAGGGATGGGACGAATATTCGACCACTATTCGGTATTCGGCCCTTTTGCCGAATATTGAAGGCTTGTTGACCGAATACCTGTAGCCGAATATTTAGAGATATCATGCCGAATATTGCTAAAATCTCACCGAATAGTGAAAGATATCTTGCCAAATAAATTTCGGATTTAAAGAATTTCATTCTTGCAATTTTTTTTCTCTAATCCAAATTGGCTACTTCATTTATGAAGTCATTCTCACTCTTACTTACAAAATATAGTTATTCAGATGCTAAAAAATATACAGCCTTTATGTATTTCCTATAAAAGTTAGTGATATTCTAAAAGATGCTGCCCAAGTTGGAGATTTAATTGTACGGGAAATGTCATCATTGGAGAATGATATATTACAATTAAAGATATAAAAATACTGCCTTATTCTAAAATGCTCAAATATTTATTAATGTCTGCAAATTCCATGCACATATGAATAAGGCTCTTATGAAATTCATAACTTATTTTCTTTAAAGTAAGAAATGAAAAAAATTATTCACTAGGTGTGTTAACGAAGATTCATTTTCAGAATTAAATATAATATATCACCATTCCAAATACAACAGTACATCTGAAAGCAGAACTGGTGTCAAACTCGATACACATTAGATGGCACAACTTGCTTTATGAAGATGGTTTTATAAATATTTTAATATAAATTCTAAATACTCAACTAAATTTTTTCATTCTATAGTTTTCACTTTTAAATAATTATTTGCATAATTATTGATTTAAATCATAGATGCCAACATTGTAAATACTGTATCAGGAGTGAACTAGTTAAATTTCAGGAGTTTTGGACACTCTTCAGGAGTAAAATAGTCACCTTTTAGGAGTCGTTTCAGGAGTTGCACATAATTTTTTTTTAGTCTTTTTTTTTTTTTTTTACATTTTTTATAAATATTTTCTCAATCCTCACCCCTGACAGCTTTTGTATTCATCTGTACAAACACAAATAAAATAAAGGTCATTACTTTATAAATTTTTGTAATAAATTTATATAAATGAATTTTTTTTAAAACCCTACTAGCTTTACATTCCGATTTTTTTTTGCTCACAACATGATTTCTTTTCAACAAGTGATTTGTTTTGCAACTGACAGATGAAAATTGCGACCTTTTCCCTTTTCTCATTGACTAAAATCGTGATCATTTCCAGAGACAGACTGACTGACGAGAATCGCGATCTTTTTCCTCTTCTGATTGACTAAAATCGCGATCATTTCCAGAGACTGACTGACGAGAATCGCGATCATTGCCAGATTGACTGACGAAAATCGCGATTATTGGCAGAGACTGACAGACGAAAATCGCGATCTTTCAATAAAACTGACAGACGAAAATCGCGATCTTTTAACGAGATTGAATGACGAAAATCATAATTTTTTTCCTCAAAACTCAGTGACGAATTCGGCGATTTTTTGTCGCAAATTACTGACGGAAACCGCGATCTTTTCCCAAGACTGACTGACGAAAATAGCACTTTTTCCCCGAGAGTGATTGACGAAAATCGCTATCTTTTCTCGAGACTGATTGTCGGAAATCGCGATCATTTTCCGAGACTGACCAACGAAAATCGCGATCATTTCTCGAGACTGACCGACGAAAATTGCGATCATTTCCCGAAACTAACTGACGAAAATCGTGATCATTTCCCGAGACTGATAGACAAAAATCGTGATCTTTTGCAACGAAGGACCGACAAAAATCGCTATTTTTTGCTGAGACTAACTGACGAAAATTGCAGGTTTTTTTTATCGCCAGGGGTAGGAGTGAAGTGACCAATTCATAAAATATAGGACATTTTTTGTGAAAAATATAGGACAAATATAGGACATTTAGAAAATGACATTATATATATATTGCTATAAAATACATTTGTAAAATATAATCTATGTTATTTTATAAATTTTCACTAATTAACTATAGTAAATCAAGATACAATATTAAAAAAATATGTATAAAATTAATTTTTCCATTGTTATTCTTAAATCTTCTTGGTACAATGGAAATTTTTCAAACCAACAATATTAGATTTCAAGAAAATCTTTGATAATCAGTTTCTTCAATAATCAGATTTCAAGGAAATCTTATGTTTGAGAATGGCTCACATGTGATAGATGCCTTTGTCAAATGCATTGTGAGCAATGTGTAAATTAAAGGTTCCAACACTATGATAAATTTTCACATAGATTGTACTTCTCTATCCAAAATTTTAAAAGCTGATTTATTTACATTAGGACCATTTGATCCAAAGATGAGCAAATGATTTAATCCACGTTAGAGGCTTTCATTACATTCATTTTGCAGTTACATTATCAAAAAGCTCACTTCCAATATATTTTTCGATAATACCACCAATTTCCTCACTCCAATACCTCGCAAAAATATTTAATTGTTTTGAGTTCTGGTCATTTAATGTCTCATTATACATGAGAGTGAAAAAAGGGAGATTCTTTCTTAAAATCATCACTAATTTCTTTTAAAATATATGAGCCAAGGCCTAGAGATATTGCACATGACACTTTCTTTGAAATTAACTGTATACCTTGTAGCAAAGAGGAAATTGCAAATATTTCGCAAAATAAATTTTGACCTGACTAAAATTCACCTGATGTCTGAAGTAAATAATTAGGGTCATGTGAATTATCCACAAAATCTTGGAATGGCAGACCTTCTCTTCCTCATTTAAAGTTTAATCCACTTTTTTTTTTTTTTTTTTTAATTTGATATTTAAACTCAAGCTTTTTCTGCCAGTAGAATCCATAAAGCAAGATTGAAACTAATCGCTTTGTTTTTCTGAATTATTATGCTTCGTTGTTTTGGGATGCTGCATTAATTGCAAATAACCCCTGTTACTGATGGGAACTAGACATGGTAATGATCTTAAGCCTTCACACACCATTCGGCAAATTTTTTACCATGCCCGTCAATCTGATCTACCCAAGCACAGAACTTCATCAATCTATGTTCACATTGTGTCATTCCATTAATTTAACGCAATAAATGCCTTTTCTACATTAAAAAATAAAATAAATAAAAACGATGTATTGCTGCTGAATACACAATAAAAGAAACTAAAATAGTCGCAACGAAACACAGAACCACAATGAACGAAAGACTAACTCAGCAAGTAAAGCGATGCATGTAAAAACAAGCCATGATATTAGTACCAAATATATAAGTAAAGAAATATAGGAAATATAGGACAATTAGATAAATATAGGACAATATAGGACATTTTTGAAGGTTATTTTATAAATATAGGATATATAGGAAATATAGGACAACTCTGACCCCTGTATCGCTAATGACTGACGAAAATCGCGGTGTTTTGCCATGACTGACTGATGAAAACAGATTTTTTGTCACGAATAACTAATGAAAATCATGATCTTTTGTTGCGAACGATTAATTAAAATCGCGATCTATTCCCGAGATAGACTGACGAAAATTACAATCTATTTTCTATGACTGATGAAAATTGCGTTACTTTTCAGGGAATGATCAACAAAAAACACGGTCTTTAGTCGCGTATTGACTGCCGAAAATCGAGATATTTTGCCGCGACAGACGATTTTGCAAAGAAGTCAATGATTGACAAAACTCGACCTTTTATCAACGGCTGATTGCCGAATTCCGGGATATTTTTCTTTAACTAAATAACGAAATTTGCGATCTTTTGTCATGGCAGACAGCCGAAGTTCGCCTTTTAGAAGAGAGTTAAATAAATAGTTATTTTTATTTACGATCAATGGACGAAATTGACGATTACATGCAGTGACTAGTGAAAAAATTTGCAATTTTTTCAACAACTGGTTGGCAAAATTTGTAATTTTCTGTTGCAAGCAATTGCTGAAAATCGCAGTTTTATCAAATAATGGATAATTTTTGCGATGTATATCAACGACTTATTGTAGAATTTCGCAATTTTGCAACGATTCGCTATTTTTGTCGCGAATGATCGAAAATTTTGCGATCTTTTTACTGTAAATTTCCGTATTTTCTACCTTATTTCCGTACTACCGTATTTTAACCTACTTTTCCGGAGAAACTCCGGAATTTCCGGAGAAGTTGGCATCTATGTTTAAATATGTAACATTATTATGGATATATTTTTAATTTAATCTTCCTTCCTTCATGTTGTTATCAATTTCTGTTTATCCTTTTAATGCTTGTTGAATAAGTGGAATATTGAAGTTGAATATTGTATGTGCTGATTCAAATGTCCAAGATTTTGTTAATATATGCATTCTACTTTAAGCATAACCTTTTGCTTTAACGTAATTTGCAATTTAAAGCTTGGCATCTGATTTCAGAACAGTCTCATTCTTACAAATTTGCTTATCACTAGGGACACAAACTCTAAATGATCAAATTTACTTCATTAAAAAGGTTATTTCAGAAAATATGTCCTTGTGAGTTCTGAGAGAGAGAGAGTTTAAGAATATTATTGATTTTGGATGCAATAAGTATCAATTGATAGTAAAAGTGAAGTACATTCTTCATATTTTAATGGACATATTTTCCATCTTGACTTACTGAAAATCAATTTGATGGACATTAGAATAAAAGATAATGCAGTTTCATATTTTTGTGTGTTTAAAATAAGTTTTTCAAATTTAAAAATACATTTAAAAGCACATTTAACAGTAATAATTATGAATGAGCTCCTATATTTTAAATTATATTTAATCAAAATTTATTTTCTTTATTGGAAAAAAAATTTACTATTCGGCCGGCCGAAAATTCGGTATTCGGCCAAATCACTATTCGTCCCATCCCTAGTTGAAAGAAGATTGATTGTTAAAGGAGTGCGGTAAGGAAGTTTCATTTAGGTATGGTTTGTGGTTTGCTGCTAGCAATTTGACTTTGAATCAGGGCCGTAGCTAAGGGGGCGCTATGGGCGGCTCAGCCCCCTCTAAAATATGTTGAGCCCCCTCTGGAAAAAGTTCCAAGGTCACTAAATGTTCCAAAAATTCAAATGAAATTCTGTTCAAAAATCTAATTTAGTTTTGAGACCCTTTCATAATTTTGCAGAGTTACAAAATTGTATCTAAAATACGTGTTTCAACACTCCCTCATCCTATTGGTACATATGAAGGTAACAGGATGTTTAATTTTGCACTAGTTATACATTCATAATTTTCCTCATCCTATACTTTTCTTAGCATAAAATGAAGTTATTACAACAGTTTAATGAGAAACATAGTACCTACAATGTGAATATGCATTAATTTATCTTTCTGCATTAGAGAGAGAACAAAAAAAATATGAGCCCCCCTATATTCCCCTGAGCCCCCCCCCCCCTATCGTACACTTCTAGCTACGGCCCTGCTTTGAATGAGGCTTTTTTGTCGACTTTTGAAATTGTGATTGGCATAAAGACATCTCATATCTTTGATCAGTGGGGTTTTGCTTCTCATACAATGGCAGATTGGAGGCAGTTTGTGAATGAGCAGGTATTAGAGTATATTGAGTCTCAGTCTGAAAAAATTGGAGGTGTTGGTCAAATTGTTGAAGTGAATGAATCAAAGTTCGGTAAGCGGAAGCATAATAGAGGGCATGTGGTTGAAGATCAGTGGGTTTTTGGTGGTGTGGAGAGGGGCTCAGGTCGTATGTTTCTGGTTGCTGTCCGCAACAGAAATGCGGATACTTTGAGGGGGATGGTAGAACAGGGCTGCAAAAAAAGCCTGCCTTTTCTACAAAAGGCCAGGCTGGCCGGCTTTTAGTGGAAAAAGCCAGTTTTTATTAGAAAGAGCTAGCTTTTATTGGCTTTTTCCCAAGGCATATCTTATTATTTATTTTTTACAACTACACATGTTAATTTACTAATAGCTATTTTCTATAAATTCAAATTAAAATATTATTAAATTGCTTTAAAATAATGTTCAAAGGTTCATTTTTATAGCCAATTAATAATTGATACACCAGAAAAGCATCATAAATAGACAACATGATTTAAATAAACCTTTACTATAGGTTCAGCAGCACATTCTCTGTTTATTAAAGATGTTTTCATGCTATGGGTAAGGATTACATTCAAATAAATACTCTACAAAATGAAACTGTCTATAACAGCGTTAGAATTCCTAAAAAAAAGTCACTGGTCTCAAGGACCAGTAAGCATGAGAATTTACTGGTCTGCAGACTTCATCACTGGTTCGCTATATAAAATTCTATTAAATAATTTTAACACTTAGAGTGGCCTCCCCCCCCCCCCATCCCTTGAAAATAAACCAATCTTACTTTGCATTTATCCAAAATTTTCAGCATAATAAAATCTAAAATTATATTTTGCTAAAAATTAAATAAACAGTACGTAAAGAAAAACTATCAAATTATTAATTAGATATTTTATTTGCCATTACTTATTTCAACTGACTAAGGACTTCACATTTTTTTCGATTTTAATCCAGATTTTAGGTAGAGTGGTGGAATTGTAGCTAGTGTCAGTGATACAGCTGGACTTGAAAAATTCTGGGTCCCCACTAATAATTAGTCATATTTTTCGATGCAAAAATTGAACTTGTTCATTTCCACAAGAAAAATAAAATGCAATAATTGTTTTAATAATAATAATTAAAACCAATATTAATTTAAAAGAAATTTTTTGTACTTTTTTAAAGAATATATGTTCAAGATACAAATTTAATTATAAAATAATG
Source organism: Maratus speculifer (assembly GCA_964019185.1). Taxonomy (NCBI): domain Eukaryota; kingdom Metazoa; phylum Arthropoda; class Arachnida; order Araneae; family Salticidae; genus Maratus; species Maratus speculifer. The sequence continues at coordinate 72,664,755 of OZ025295.1, forward strand.
CTTATTTAAGTGTAGAAGATAACAAGTATGTTGCGAAATCTTCTCCGATGAAAGTGACGTTTGTTTCTCGTCTGCGAGCGAGCGATGTATTTATAATGTATTTATATGATGCTAAGTGGCAACTGGTTTCGTTGCCTTGACGACCAGTGTTTTGGAATGTTTTTTAGTTTATTATGAGAGTAGTTGAATTTAATGGATCTTTGGAATGTTATGTTAGTTGAAAAATAGTGGAAATACCAGAATGTCTGGTATTGTACATATTTGTAAATATTTCAACATATAGAATAAACTTATTATGAAACAAGAAAACCTCCTGAGATTGGAATAATTTTCTCTTCATGGAGCCCCAAGACGTGATCGTTTATGCTAGAATATAGCTGTTTATGAAACGCCATTTCACGCATTAAGGAATATGAATTTTTTTTTTTTTCTGGAAATAATGATGAACACATTCATCTTTTAAAGAATTTATCTGGCGAATCCGGCGGGTTTAGAAATCGCGGCCACAACGATGAAATTTGAGGTAGGTTTAATTTGATTATTAATTTATATATTTGCATGGAATATCGTTTGAAAATAAATAAATAGAATGTTTTGGTTTCGTTATGAAATTTATTGTTTTAGTTCCAAAATTGATAAATTAATTATTTTAATCTCGGATTGAAAATAGATGATTATTGAAATTTAGTTTCATTTGGAAATATTTAATGATATTATACTAGGAAATATTTTATTATATCGTTTTGAATATGGATCTGGAAAAAATAAAAAAGAAACGTACTTCCGTTCGAGGGAGTACAACGAAACTAATTTCTAAAATTGAATCTATTTTGAAGAATAATGATATGGAAATTTCTTTGAAAATAGAAGAAATTAAAGATTGTCAGGAACAAATAAATGAAAAATTTTCGGAACTAAAAGAGCTAGATAAAGAAATTTTTGAGCTCACGGATATTAAAGAGGTTGAAAATGAAGTTTCGTGTTGTGAAGAATATATAGAAAAAATTGTTAAATATCGAGGTAGAATGACGCGTTTTATAAAAGAAAACGACATTAAATCTAATGATACTATATCTAAGAATAAGCCAGCGATATGTAACAATGATCTTTCACACGCGATCTTGCATAACGAAACCAGAACAATTAAATTGCCAAAATTGAATATAGTTAAATTTTATGGGGACTGTAGTCAGTGGCTAGATTTTTGGAACTCATATGAGGTTGCTGTTCATAACAACGACTCATTGAGTAAAATAGAGAAATTCACTTATTTAAAGACGTATTTAGGTGGATTAGCATTAAGTGCTGTTTCTGGTTTTTCGCTAACGAATGAGAATTATGATTCATCAATTCTGTTATTGAAAAGTAGATTTGGGAGATCGGATTTAATAATTAGTTCCCATATGAATGAGCTTTTGCTTACGGAACCTGTAAGGAATTCTTCGAATGTAGTAGGGTTAAGAAAAATGTATGACGCGATTGAAGTACAGATCCGATCACTGCAATCGCTTGATGTTGCAACTGAAACATACAGTAACTTGTTATGTCCGGTAATTTTACAGAAAATTCCCGAAGATTTAAGTTTGAGTTATAATAGGAATCGGGAAACGAGTGAATTATTTGATATTAAGAATTTAATGGAATTTTTGAGGAAGGAGGTAGAATGTCGGGAAACATCGTTATTGTTAGCTAATTCTAAGGGTGGGAATGCAAATGAATCAGCATTCCGTAATAAGGAAATAATTCAAAACAGTAAAAATAAATATTATTTGAATCAGAAAAGAAATGATAACACAAGGCTTTCTTCAGCCGCTGTCTTAAAGACTGCTACGAATGAAACTTGCATTTTTTGTCTGGATAAGAATCACGCAAGTATAAACTGTCCTCTGACAATAAATGAAAGAAAAAATTCTCTTTAAAGTAATGGTCGTTGTTTTATTTGCCTTAAACGAAAACACATCGCTAAATTTTGTTTTAAAAGGAATCAGTTATGCAAAATTTGTAAATTGCGTCACAATGAATTAATTTGCGACAAATCGCTCTCCTCCGTTAAAAATAATTCGGATGATAAAAGCTCTGACTCGACGCCAGAGATTGTGACGTCATTAGCTTCCACCAGATGTTTCAAAAATAAAAGGGAAAGAAAAGAATGTTCTCCTGTTTTGTTGCAGACACTCTGTGCAATAGCAAAGGGAAACAAAAATTCTAAAATTGTTCGTGTTTTGTTAGATGGGGGATCGAATCGGACTTTTGTTGAAAAACGGATTGTGGATTTGTTAGGTTTAAAGATCATAAAAAGAAACATTTCGAATTCATTCCTTTGCGGATAAACAAACTAAATCAGTTCAGTGTTATGATATAGTGGAAATTGAATTGGAAAATACAACAGACACTCATAAATGCATCAAAATACAAGCCGTGGTGATTGATAAAATTACGCATGGAAAAATTGAAATTCCTTCTCAATGGGTTAAGAATCTTGCACTACGTCAAGGAATTGAATTATCTGATAATGCAACTAGTAAAGATATACACATTTTGATCGGTTCAGACTATATATGGGAAGTTTTGTGTGATAAAATTGTTAGATTAAGTAGTTGTTTAGTTGCAACAGAGAGTTTGTTCGGATTTGTAATTCAAGGTAGGGAAGGAAATTCGGAATCTAGGAATATTTTGGTAAATCATGCGATTGTTATGAGGGAAGAGTTAGAATATGAGAGAGTTAAAAATTTATGGGAATTGGAGGCAATAGGAATAAAACCAGATAAGGAAATGTCTGTTCAGATTTAGACATTATCAATAAATTTGAACAAAATACCTTATATAAAAATAACAGATATGAAACTAGGCTGTTGTGGAAGGAAAATTTTAAGGAGCTTAAAAGTAATTATGAGATTGCAGAACGGCGTTTGATGAGCCTATGCAATAAATTTCGCCGCGATCCTGATTTGTACATTAAATATAAGGATATTATTGAGGAACAACTAAAAGAGGGTATAATTGAACAAGTTGAATGTCGATCCGAACTTGATAAAGATAAGGGATATTTTATGCCTCACCATGCAGTAGTGTGCGATTCTAAAGAAAGTACTAAAGTTAGGATTGTATACGATGCGTCTTCCAAGGATAAACATGAACAATCCCTTAACGATTGTTTAGATAGTGGTCCCAATCTTAATCCAGATTTACTTAAAATTATTTTAAAATTTCGCTATCATCAAATTGCTTTTTCCGCAGACATACAAAGAGCCTTTCTTGAGGTCGGTATTGTAGAGGAAGATAGGAAATTTTTACAGTTTTTATGGTATAAGGGTGGGGCAGATCTAGATTTCTGTGGCCGTGATGTCAGAATTCTAAGATTCGCCAGAGCAGCCTTCGGTGTTAAATGTAGTCCATTCCTTTTGAGCGGTACCATTAGACTGCATTTGAAGAAATATAAAACTTTGAATCCAAAGGCATATAATATTCTGAAAGAACTCTATGTCGACGACCTAATTAATGGAACGGACACTGTTTCAGAAGCCATTACGGTAACTAAAGATGCCTTATCTATTTTAAAAGCAGCTAACATGAATTTGAGGCGATGGACTTCTAATTCGCCAAATTTAACTGAAAAATGGAAGAACAACAATCTAGAATGTCGTGAAGATCCTGTTGATTCTAATGTGTCCTTGAAGATTTTGGGTTTAATTTGGAATAATGATTCTGACACTCTTAAATTTGAATTGAGTCCATTATTGAAAAAAATGAATACGACAGCAACAACACACCAGGGAACCCTTTTAAAGCGACAAGTGTTTCCTCATCCTAAAGGAAAAGGTCGGCGTTACTTATGGAAAGATTTGAATTTGGGTCAAGACATTCATTTGTATGACATTACATTTCGACTTACTGATTGTGATCAGTGGACAAAAGAATATCTAATAAATGCTGGCATTGAACTCAATGATCCTGAAGAAATTCCTCTTGATCCACATACAGTGCAGCGTAGAGCAATGGAGCCTCGAAATGAAACTGTGCTTCAGAGTTTTGAAGACAAGAAACTCCTTATTTTTTTCAAATACGATAAGAGGGTATTGAGGTTCTATGGAACATGGCAAGATGTCTTAAGCGACCCGCCACAAATGCGTAGAATTATTTTGCAGTATTACTTATCTGATGATACAATGGAAATTCTCGAAGACCATCCACCAACCAGCGGACGAGGCCCCTATATAGTTCTCATAAAACGACAGAAAATACCAGTAGACAGAAATGAATTACCGGAAAAAAACCCATTCAGTTACATGGAAATCAAGGATGAAGACCTAGAATGGTTTCATCCAAAGAATTTCAGGATTGGAGAAGACATCTTGGTTTTCAGGAAGAAAATATTCCTTTATGACTGCCAGCATTTCACTCGTCATTATTACGAAACCCATCTAGGTGTAGAAGAAATGGAAGGCATTGCAGTAGTTGAAAATCCGAAGCCGCTTCCGCCTAAGATTATTCCTCCTCATACAGGAATAAGAGCTTGGGACGACTCACTACAGAACTGCTTATCCTTAGTTCTAAAGCCCGTTAAAAAAGATTCCAGGAAGGAACTTCATTTCAACCAAGTTTTACTGAGATTTAAAGCTCGATTGGTTTCTCTAATGGCGGATGATAACCTCAGACGGTTTGTGATCTCATATTATCCGAGCGATGATTCTGTATCCATTAACGAAGAATCAGTTCCAAACTCATGTTTTCCTGGCGAACTCTTCCACAAAAAAGATAAGATACATAAGAAGCAAGTGGATCCAAATGTCCGGCCAGTTTACTACCAAGCGGATGATGTCTATGTAGGATTTCATATTCGAGCGTCTGGTAAAATATTCAAACTGACTGATGCTGATCCGTATGGTTTGATATTCATGAATGATCATCCCGAACTGTACTCACATGAACTTATTCAAGCACATAAAGACGGAATAAAATTTACATATATTGTTGAAAGAGCAGCTTGGTGGGGTGGTTATTGGGAGAGGATGGTTAAGATGACTAAAATTATATTAAGGAAAATATTAGGGAGGGCTTTATTATCATTTGAAGAATTACAAACTATTCTGACCGAAATTGAGGCAATTTTGAATTCTCGGTCTATTACGTATGTGTATAATGATGCTTCAGAACCATCACCTCTCACCCCATCACATTTTTTAATCGGGGAAAGGATAACATCTTTACCTTACCACCAGGCTGGTCGTAACAATGAGCAGATCTTCTCCAGCTCAAAAAGATTTTTATTGAAAAGATATTTGTATAGAGAAAAATTGTTGAACCAATTTTGGAAACGTTGGAAGGGAGAATATCTGCTCCAACTAAAAGGTATACATAATGTACATCCCATAATTGAAAATTGTGAATTTAATGTAAATGATGTAGTTTTAGTAGGTGATGACAAGGTCCCGAGACATTTATGGAAATTAGCTAAAATCACCGAACTTTTCAAGGGACGAGATGAAAAGGTCAGAAGTGTAATGTTGAAGACTGCATCAGGATTTATAAAACGACCCATACAACTGATTTATAAATTAGAACTTTAATTAATATATTATGATTTCTCTAAGTAAGTAAAATAATTGTATTTGTTATATATATTTACCTTATTATTGTTCATTATTGTTTGCATTTAATTTTGATGAATGTATTCATCGGGGGGGGGAGGATGTTGCGAAATCTCCTCCGATGAAAGTGACGTTTGTTTCTCGTCTGCGAGCGAGCTATGTATTTATAATGTATTTATATGATGCTAAGTGGCAACTGGTTTCGTTGCCTTGACGACCAGTGTTTTGGAATGTTTTTTAGTTTATTATGAGAGTAGTTGAATTTAATGGATCTTTGGAATGTTATGTTAGTTGAAAAATAGTGGAAATACCAGAATGTCTGGTATTGTACATATTTGTAAATATTTCAACATATAGAATAAACTTATTATGAAACAAGAAAACCTTCTGAGATTGATATAATTTTCTCTTCAAAGTATCACTATTGTCTGCCCCATTTTAAAATGGGAGAAGACAGGTTTATTGAAAAAGACATTTTTCCTGAAAAAAGGGATATTTTTGTTGAGTAAATGGTACATACTCAAATGATGCTTAATGAAATGGTGCTTTCAGGAGTCACATTCACTCAGAAAGATTTGGAGCAAAAAAAAAAAAATGATTGGGAAGCAGGAAAATCAGTTTTTGGAGCAGCAACAACAATTTTGAAGCAGGAAAATTAGTTTTTAAAACAGAAACATTCTCTCCCGGCTTCACTTATTTATTTTATTTTATTTTTTTTTTTTTTGCGCTTTTTTGTCGAAATTTCCGTTTTTTGCGTTATTTTGACGAAACCATTTGTTTTTTCGGGATTTGTTGATGAAATATACTGTTTTTCGCGATATTTTTTGACAAAATTTGCCGTTTTTTTCGCGATTTTTTGAAGAAATCTGTCGTTTTTTGGGGTTTCAGGATAAAATTATCCATATTTTCGTGAATTTTTTGACGATATTTGCCGGGAATCAGCAGTTATTTAGTGATTTTTAAAACAAAATTTTTCGCTTTTTGCGATTTTTTGAAAAATTTTGCCGTTTTATCGCGATTTAGAACAAAATTTGTTGTTTTTTCACGCTTTTGTGAAAAAATCTGTCTTTTTTTTGCAATTTTTTGAAAAAATCTGCCGTTTTTCATGATTTTTTTGACAAAATTTGCCATTTTATCGCTATTTTGGGTGAAATCTGCCCTTTTTTTCCGGTTTTGGAATGAAATTAGCCATTTTTTTCGAGAATTGTTTGACAAAATTTGCCGGAAATAAGTCGTTATTTCGCGATTTTTTAACGAAATTTGCCGTTTTTTCGCGATCCTTTAACGAAATTATGCGTCTTGTGGGACGCATAAGAGCTTTTTTTTTTTTTTTTTGGCGCATCCTTATCGCCGATTTTTTTGCGTAATTTACGCGTTATGGTGCGTTCGCGGCATCGCTGATTAATAATAAAAAAAATCTTATGTGCGATCGGTTGCGGTTCTCTCAGGGCTTGAAAAAAGGCACTGGTCTTGCAGACCACTAAATTTTTCAAATTAGTGGTCCGATTGAATTACTGGTGGTCTCAGACCAGCGGACCACCAAGGATTTCGAACGCTGTATAATATACTGCACTTGGAAAATGTCTCCTAGCATGTATGAGTGCATTAGTTAGTCTTATGAATAAAAATAAGTTCCTTATTTATGTAAAAGCAATTTGTCCATGAGGCAGCATTTCACTTTAAAAATAAGAAAATATAAATTATTAATTATTTTTTTAAACTTTTATATTAATTTTATCTTTTTAAATACATGCTTTTTTATTTGTTTTTTCTTATATACTGGTTGAATATTTTATACTTGTTCTTCCATAAATCTACCTACATATTAAAAGGAGGTGAGGATTTGATTTGGGCCAATTAGCATACTTTTCCATCCTAAATTATCCTGAATTTTTACTTGGTGTACTAAAACCATGAAGATAGAATAGAAGAACCGAGACAATAGGCTTTTCCCAACAGAACTTAGCCCCAAAGTATTGCCCGGTGCATGGCGTGGCGCTAGTGAAGCTGCACTGACTTGTCACATGACTTGTTTGACTGGTGTGGTTTCTCGACTAGTCTGCTAGCGGGACGTAGGGGGCGCTAGATTTCATCTGCTCCCAAACTGCCGGAAATGCCAGCCAGACCCAGAAAGACTTCAGGGGCGAAAGTGGAAGCGCCTTTTTTGTTCTCCTTCTACTATATCTATCTTCATGACTAAAACTTAAGGCCCCTGTCCCTGGTCGAGGAAATGCTCACAAGCTAATGCTATTTCTATGGGGAAGAATTTTTCTAATAACTCTTTCACATTTTAACATTTTTGAATAATTTTTTTTTGCGAGCGAGCTAATGCTAATCCTATGGAGAAGCATTTTTCTAATAACTCTTTCGCATCTTGACATTTTTGAATAATTTTTTTTTGCATTGGATAGCTGAGGTGCATGCTGACAGCGCACCTTTTTTACTTTTTCGATTTTGATTACAGATATTTTTTACAAAGTTAGTTTCACTTTCAAAACCGGTTTCGAAACTGAAAAGGCTTTTTAAAAAAATATCTGCAATCAAAATCGAAAAAGTAAAAAAGGTGTGCTGTCGTCATGCACCTCAGCTATCCAATGCAAAAAAAAAGTATTCAAAAATGTCAAAATGCGAAAGAGTTATTAGAAAAATGCTTTCCAATAGGAATAGCATGAGCTCACTAGCGTTTCCTCGAGCGAGGACAGGGGCCTTAAGATAAAAGATCCTGACACATACCCACATTTGCTTTTCTCTGAAAAAGTTATAGAGCAATTTCCAGCAAAAAAATGATGGAATCATGCTAAAGTGAAGACATTAAAAAAGGATGGTTCATTATCTAATGGTTTCGGCGATTTTTTTTTAAATTAAATTACACAGCTGTCCCCCAAGTTCTGCATCTATTGAGAGAATTTTTTCAACGTATGGTTTTGTATGGAATAAAATCAGGAACAGCTTAGGTGCTGAAAAAGCAGAAAAATTGGTAAAAGTATAGAGTTATTTAAAAATTGAATCAAATGATTGGTAACTTACTTCATAAGCTAATAGTGTATTATTTTTTGAATAAATATCTTATTCGATAAAAATGATTTGAAATGTTTTAAAAATTTATTGCACAAATTTCTAAGAATCATTCTTATTATATGTTGATTACCGTACCATTTATACTAACAAATTTGCTTATTTTAATTGCAGACAATTTTACTATAATTTACTGAACATTTTCATGGCAACAGTAAATAAAAAGTCACTAATTATTAATTGTACATTTCATTTTAAGAACAGTTTTTGTAAAAAAAGTTTTAGCAAAAGGCCGGCTTTTTCTAATAAAAGCTGGCCTTTTAAAAGTGGTTTAAACCAGAAAAAGCCAGCCGGTTTAAACCGTCCTGGCTAAAAAGCCAGCAGCCCTGATATAGAACAGTGGATTGAAAAAGGTACAATGATTTATAGTTATTGTTGGAAGGCATATGATAATTTAGGAGCTTATAATTATAATTTATTGCAAGTTAATCACAGTATTCAATTTGTTGATCCAGTTACTGGTTGCCATACTAACACGATAGAGAGCATATGGCGTCATGTTAAGGCAACATTGCTGACATACAATCGTCAAATTGACTTTTGTTGTTATTTAGCAATGTTCTTTTTTGATCGAGCGTGTGCAGACAAAAAAAATTTATGTTTTTAACAAATTTTTAGAAATTATAAGGGAAATTCAGTGGGAGGATTATCAAATAGAAAAACGATGATTATTAGTTGCTTTCTATTGTGTTGGTATGAAATTTATTTTGATGGTCAAATAATTTCATTTTTTTTCTAAATGGGTTTTTAATGAATAATATTTAATTTATGAGTTACGAACAATGAATATTAGATTTATTTATTTATTCATTACGAATCTCCCATCCCCCCTTTTTTCAAATTAATATTGTTATATTATAACAGGGTGGCTACAGAAATGATGAAAAAAAGTTCCCTGATTTTTATTATTAAAGAATATATACGGCATTTTTTTAACGCAGGCTGCTTTCTTGTATAACATACTTATCCAGCTTGCAAATATCTCTTTTGGATGGGAAAAAAAAAAAAATTGTCCAGTATTTAATTAGCAGAGATGACAAGTTTTAGGATTTGTCTCTAATTATAACAGACATGCAACAAAAGTTACTTCAAACAGGCATCGGATAAAAAAATTGCTAATTTCCTCAAAAGATCACTTGAAATAACGCGAATTTTGAACTAGGATCACAGGAAAAACATAAAATTTTGTCAAAAGATCTTATAAAAAATGTTCATATCTTCAAAGTTTCACAGAAAAAAAGTGCGAATTTAGTCAAAAGATTGTAAAAAAGTATGAAATTAGTCTTAAAGGTTGCAAATCTCATTCGAGGCTTGCGTAAATAAATGCGAATACCACAAGAAGTTTGCATAAAAGCAAGAATTTAGTCAAAAGACCATGAAAATGCTCAAATTTCATCTAAAGATCGCGAAAACATGCAAATTTCATCTTACTATATGACGAAAAATGTGCAAATGTCGACTAAAGATAAAATGCTAAAATTTTGTCAATAAATCACAAAAAAGCACTATTTCGTAGGAAAAAACATGCAAATTATGTCAAGAACTTGTGAAAAATGTGCCAATTTTGTCAAAAGATTGATAAAATTGATGAATTTCATCGAAAGATCATGAATGAACTAGCTTTTGAAAATTTGGGTTTATGGGACAATTTAGCTTTCATGCAGACAGATATCGCTTGGCAGCAGTACAGCCTTATGTCTCTTTATCACATCTTATTATTGGTTTACACATAGCATGTTTGGCAACAAATCAATGTTGTTGGTAAGGTGAAAACAGAAATATTTTCGCATAGAGAAAAATTTCCCTGATTTTTGAGCATTTTTTTTTTTTTATAAAGTTCCCTGATTTTTCCAGATTGATAAACTTCCCTGATTTCCAGAATCTGTAGCCACCCTGTATAAGTAGTGAATTAAGACCAGATTTTTCTTTCATTTTGCAATATTTTTTTTTTTCTTCTGTATGCATTTAATAATGAATATTTAGTTTACGGTACTCTGTACTGCTTTGAAATTTATGTATTTATCGTTTGTTTATCCCCAATTTCCCTTTTTTAGAAAAAGGTTTGAAGTGCTGATTTCTGTTAAAATATAATTTTTCTTTTCCGATTTTCTTTAAATATTTAATTACAATTTATCTATTTTTTCTTTTCTGAATGCATTTAATAATGAATATTTGGTTTACTGTACTGATTTGAAATTTATGTATTTACCGTTTGTTTATTCCCCTCTCCCCCTTTTTAAAAAAATGTTTGAAGTGCCGATTTCTGTTAAAATATAATTTTTCTTTTCCGATTTTCTTTAAATATTTAATTACAATTTATCTATTTTTTCTTTTCTGAATGCATTTAATAATGAATATTTGGTTTACTGTACTGATTTGAAATTTATGTATTTACCGTTTGTTTATTCCCCTCTCCCCCTTTTTAAAAAAAACGTTTGAAGTGCTGATTTCTGTTAAAATATAATTTTTCTTTAAATGTTTAATTGTAAAAATTTCAAAGTTCTTTAAGCCTAAAGTGCTTATAAATGAGCATTTGGCGACAATTGCTACTTGGCAAAAACAAATTTTTCGTGCCAAAAAAAAGATTCTACATTTGTTCCAAAATCATTTCTGTATCTTAGGTTGTCGCTAAACTGTATTAGCATTATCTTAATGAATTGAATAATGTAAATGACAGGTTGTGATTAAAGATGCCAAGTTATATGAATCATTCAGAAATGCAGATAACAATCTCAACTCCAGGCATATGATTGCAAAAAGTTAAAAGAGGAAAAGTGTGTGAACAGGATAATGAGAAATTATTTTAAATAACGTCCGTTAAAGGCAATTAACAAAGTTATTCAATTATCAATAAAATTATCAACATTTTTGTTTAAATCCTGTTTTATATATTTATTTATTGGAGGAGCAGCTCAGAGTGAATCAATTTATGCTAATACTACAAGTAATTCTGAAATGAAAGTCTCTTCTTTAAGTTTGTACTGCTGATGCAATGTTTTAAACAGTAATCTTAACTAGTTGTCCAATTCAAATTTTAACGTTTTCACTTAAAAGATCATTTAACAAACATGGCACGCTTTCCACTCAACTGGAAAAAAGAAAAAGTTGGCTAAAACAACATTACAGTAAATTTTCTGCTTTTATTTTGATGAAAAGTGCCATTTTTGTGCAATCTTGACGAAAATCAGTTTTTTTTTTCTTTTTAGATGAAAATTATCATTTCTTAAGGTTTTTCTTTGACGGAAATTGCCATTTTTTTTTTCTTTAAATTTTTTCTTTTTTGTGACGAAAGTTCCCTTTTTTTCTCAGTTTTTTGATAGAAAATGCTGTTTTTCAATGATTTTTTGACAGAAATCTGATTTTTTGCAATCTTTTGACCAAGTGTTTTTATCATGATCTTTTGATGAAAATTGCAATTTTCTTTTGATTGCAATGATCTTTTGATAAAAATAGCATTTTTCTCACAATCCTTTGTCGAAAATAGTGTTTTTTTTTTTTGTGACCTCTCCACGAAAGCCCAAAATTTCTTTATATTCATGGGTGCAAGTTTGAAATTTTGCCAAGACCAGACATGCTACAGGCTCAGCAAGAAAAAAGCTGAACTTTCACGTTCTCACAAACTTTTGGCGAAATCTGCGTTTTTCTGCAATTTTTTAACGAAATTAGAATTTTTCCACAACCAATTGACAAAAATCGCACTTTTCTCCACAGCCTTTTCAATGAAATTCGCATTTATTCCTTTAGCGAAATTTGTGCTTTTCTCAACCTTTTTCGACAAAATTCACGTATTTTCCACGATCTTTCGAGAAAATTTGCTTATTTTCTAGGATTTTTCCTCCAGGATCTTTCGTCAACATATGTGTGTTTTCTGCGATCTTTCATCAAAATTTGCGTTATATCCATGATCTTTCTACAAAATTACAATATTTACCGCAACCTGTTAACGTTTTCCCCGCATTTTTTTTTTTGCTGAAAATCGCGTCTTATTCGTGATCATTTAACAAAAATCTTGTTTTTTCCCGCGATCCTCTGAAGAAAATAATATTTTTTCTGCGATTGTTTGATGATTTTATATACTATATACTTTTTTATACGATCCTTTGGTGATTTTTGCGTTTTTTTTCTGCAATCTTTTGAAGAAATTTGTTTAATTTAGCGCAGTTTGTACTCGCGTTTTTGCTGTATTTCATCCATTACCCCCCCCCCTCACATATAAATGTCAACAAATTTTAATGCATTTTTGCATCGATCCCAGAGATAATAAAATTTGTTGCCGAAAAAGGCGGAATTCCGCGTTTCCGCGGAAAAGTAGCATGTCTGCAAGACTGAAAATATTTTGAATCAGTGATTTTTTTTGCTGCAATCATTCAGCAAAATGAACGATTTTTTTCTCCTCTGACTGAAAACTCTAGCAATTGTGATCATTTAACAAAATTTATAATTTTATTCCATGATTGTTAAACGAATTTTGCGATTTTGTTCTGCAATCGTAAAACGAAAATTGCAATTTAATTCTACGAGCAATAGTTGAAAATAATTTTATTCCACAATCATTTGACAAAAATACCTATTTCACTCTGCTATCGTTCAATAAAATTTATGATTTTTTCAGTGATTGATGCCATTAGCGACCATGAACATTCGATGAGATTTGAAAATTTACTGCAAGATTGTTTGACAGAAATTATAAATAGTGTGCGATCCTTTGCCAAAATATTGCAATTTAATACCACAGTCATTAGGCGAAAATTGAGATTTTACTTCCACGATCGTTAGATGAAAACTGCAATTTTATCAAGTGGCATTTTGACAAACTAGCAATAATTTTTTGCAATGATGAAAAATGTGATAATTTATAAGACTTCCTTGGCGAAATTTAAGATTCACTCCAGTATGACGATGAAAACGCACTTCTTACACAACTTCATGAAGAAACAGTGACCACTTTTAAAATTGTTACTACTGACCAATGGCCAGTAAGCAATTTTCCTAGGTTTTTCCTTTAGCTTACAGACATTTTACAACCTTTAAATACTCACGTCACATGCATGATATATTACAACAATAACATGGGAGGGATTCAACTTAACAATACAATAAATTAACAGAACTTGGTGTAATCACCTAGATACTAATATTTACATCTGCCGATTCAAAGTTCAAATAGCTATTTCAGGAATATTTTTAATATAGTTTCCACCATGGTTAGAAAAGAAGATGAAGTAATGCAAGATACAACAAACCATTGCAGTTTTTAAATCCAGCTTTCTATGGTTAATTTATGACAAGTTAAAGCAATGATTATCAGAGTAACTTGATAAAATTGATACTTGTGACTTTATGAGAATTAATTGTCAACAAACAAAAGATAGATGTCCAATGATAACGAAAGCTTGACTGAACCATTTAATGAAATCATAAATGAGAAATATACTATTGTGAATTAGGGGTACCAAGCATTTTACGCATGGAAGTTATTTATCTTAAAGTAAAAATACACTGCACAGGTCACTGTATAGTAAAACTTAGGCATTTTTCAAGAATTCAACACAGTATATAAATCATAGCAGTATTTGATAACTATGACAGTCAAGTATTACTGATGCAACTTTTCTAAAATCAACATTAAGATTTAAATTTATGTACAACTGAGGACATAAAGAGAAGTAATACTACAAAATGAAAGATTTATTCAGTAACAGTAGATATTTTAAAAGAAACATTACACACAATTTTTGCTAATAAACTTATAGAATTGAAATATTACACTTACATTTAGTAGCATTTTCTGGTTCCATAGAATATCGCGCCATTTTTATCTATTAAAAGAATAAGTACATCATTGAATAATAAATAAACATATCAAATTAATTTTCTTGCATATTTACATTATTAATGAAGTGTTCAAATTAAAATATAAATTACAGAGAAATCACATTTTACGCATGCATTAATGAAGAGCAATTTAAAATTTATATTAATTACTTAAAGAGAAAACAATTAATTATAGGCTTATACGAGAATCCTAGGCTTATTTCTTAAATATTTTTAATGAAATAATATCACTTCATAAAAATGAAGCCAATACATAAAAAAGCAAAGAATCTATTTTTAAAAGAAATATTACCTTATAAAATTATAACAAATAATAAATAGATTAATTTAGATATAAAAATTTAATGTTACCTTATATTATTGATCGAACAGCGCTACAGAATGTTGAAGAGTTGGGTAGAGTTCGATTGAATTGAAGTGTCACCGGAATGAAGTGTAGCATGCGATGCGGTATGTTTAAGCCGAGAGAGATCCAGGTAGATTTTTCACTATTAGCGAAACAAGATCGACCAATCAGAAGCCTGTATTTTAGAAAACTTTTTGTAGTTTGCAAAAATACAGTCTTTTGATTGGTCAGTGTCGTTTCTCTAACCGCTAAAAATCCATCTGGATCCCGGCTTATATTTTAACTATTCTTGGTGGCTGCAGTTTTTCTGTCGTCTGCTCTGATAAATAAAAAACAAAACAAACACGTATTTAGTTTTTATTGTTATGATATTGCTATGCTATGCTTTCTTTGATTATCAATGTCGTATTAATTATAGATAGATAAAGGAACAGCAGATCTCAAATCAAATCTCTCTAAATCAATTGTAAAGATAAAAAACGAAGAATAATAGAGATGATGGCACACAAAGTATCAGTGAAAGTTATTATAAACCAATGTTAAATATTTGTTATTTCATTAAAACTCTTGAGCTGAAGGATCCCCCAAAAAACTAAGTAATATATAATCGGAATGAAAACTGCAATATTATTTTTTATGCTTTTTGCTTTTGCACTCGGAAAAAATGTTCTTTTAATAATAGGTAAATTGCTGTTAAACATTTAAGTTATTTCTTTTAGGCAGCTTATCACTAACTGATTATAGTCATAGTAAAATTATTTTACATTAATTACTTATAATCATTGTAATGAAGTATTTTTAGAATTGAAATGCATAAAAGATATTTATATAAAAAAATTACCATAAATTTGTGTCAGTTTAATCTTAGAAAGAAAAATAAATCTTTTGAGGATTGTCTAATTTAAAAAATCTCATATGTAACAAATTAAGAATTAAACAATTTATTATCAAAACTCAAAATTATTAGAATGTAATATTTGGCAAAGATTTAAATGTGATCAGAACTGTTATTTTTACAACCAATAAAAACATGTTTTTTTTAATTTTATTTTTTAGAATAAAAATTACTTTGATTGCATTCAGTATGTGTTTATTGTTTTAAGAAAGTCCATGATAATTTGCTAAGTTTGCTTATAGTTTTGTAATGTATTTAAACACATATTTACTATATAAATATTTTAGCTGATGATGGTGGCTTTGAATCAAAAATATATGGAAATCCAATCTGTAAAACGCCACACCTTGACAAGTTGGCTTCAAAGAGTATAATTTACCACAATGCATTTACTTCAGTCAGTAGTTGCTCCCCTAGCCGGTCAGCAATACTCACTGGTCTTCCTCAACATCAAAATGGAATATATGGCTTACATCAAGGTGTCCATCATTTTAACTCATTTGATGATGTGAAAAGCTTACCTTTTTTACTTAAATCAAAAAACATACGTACAGGTACTTTATACTATTTGCTTATTACTTATTTTTTAATAAAAATACAAAAACAATCTTGAATTGTTTTTTGTCACTTTTTTAACATATTATTTTTTGAAATTAAATGAATAATTAAAAAAATAAGCATTTTGATGTCTTAAAAAATGTGCTGTAGTTGTTATTTTAATGTACAGTGCTATTGATTCATTAAAATGCAATGGAACCTCAATTATCTAATGTAATGACTAATTTAATTATATTGGAAAAATTTATCAAAATCAATTATAAGCTTTATAAATAATATAAAGAAATATTATAGTATAAAATATACAAAGCATCATTTTATGAAATACATTAATGTTTACACAAGTTAAAATTGTGAGGTACTCTATGTTCGATTTATAACTAGTAATTTTATATTTTTAAGCTGCTATTATTTCTGAAGGAAGAGTTTTCCAGAACAAAACCAGATGCATTGTGTTGTAAATTTGGTCTGATAATTTTGTTCCAAAATGCTTTATTAATATTTTATAATAAATTTTTAACTAGGTCTCTGAGGATGATTACAAAATTGCAAATTTTCTTGATATTGTAATTGAGCTAGATCAGGCATTCACTTAGCTTTGTTTATAAAAGGAAAAGAACAGTTCAACATGACAGCTTTGACTCTGTGCTGGTTAATATACTAGTGTTACAGTTTTGTTTAAAATCATGAGGGAACTAAAAAAATAAAACAAAAATTTCCCTATTTCGATATTAATTCAGTTCTTAGAGCTTTAAAAGAGAAAAGGAAAATAATGCGTATTCCGTTTTACTAGTTTTTCAATTTCGCCTTCCACAAACTTGAAAAATCTAACTATGGAAATCTAGAGCAAAAATTTTACAATTTCGGATACATGGTCTTGAAATAGGGGAGATCTTTACAATTTTGATGGTAATTTGTATCCTCCAAAACAAAAAATTTTTCAATAGAAAGAAAAAAAAATGAAGATGAAAATTTGACTAGTTTGGAAATACTTTGGGATCTACTAGAGTTTTTAATTCAAAACGGTTTACATGTACTATGTATGCCGGGTACTCTTTAAGTTGCATAACCCGACATAATCAAAAAATAAAAATAATGATTTCTTTTATAGATTTAAAATTGCTTATAACTGGTTTATTTTCACCTCAAACTGTCTAACAAAAAAAAGCCGGATTTGGCATGTTTTTTAGAGACTCCCAACTCTTTTGCTCAAAAATGGCTCCAACTCTGAGTCCTGGTTATCACAGATAATCAATATATGTATTATTTGTATAAGTTGGAGGAAGTAGTAAATTGAAAAATATATACATAATGCTACTTATTAATCTCTTCAGTCCTGGAGTACCCATTTGGGTACATTAAAACAAAAGCCAAAATTACACCCAAATTTTTTTTATAAATGCATGGATTTCTGCTAGCACTATTCAGATACATCACAGTGTCCTATATTACCAATAAATGTGCTATATGCTGAAAGATGGAGGAACCACATGACTTTGAAAATGGAACATTTCGAAGATGGATGACATAAACAATTTTCCAACGACTTCACGTCAAAGTATGTGAATAATACAAATTTTTGAGTGAATTAAAAACAATACATTGCATTTTTTATAAACTATAATGTTTCAAGAATGATTTGAAGTTGTTTATAAATGTTGTTCATATGTGCATGGATGTGAAAAACATCTGTAAATATGTTGTACCCATTTGGGTACAATGGGTCTTAACTATACATTTCCAGCTAAAGAAACTAATTTTCTGCGTAACTATTGTGTACACTTGTTATTAAAAAATTTTTTTAGGAACGAATAAATTATTTAATTTAGTCTTGCAAAACAATTTAAAAGGACTTTTTCATTTTTTAAAATAATATGAAGTAATATACTGAATTTACTGCTAAAATATGTCATAATTTTTAATAACTTTAAAATTTTTTAACATGTTTTGAAAGGTTGTATTGTTGTACAAGCCCGCATGTATTAGTCAAAAAAAGTCTATAATAAATGGTACTTTATTAGAAGATTATTATTAAAAGGTATGTAGTATATGTATAGTGGTATGTGTAGTAGTATGTGTATATTATTTGTATAATATTTTGAGTAATTAACATTTAAAGTTTTCAAATGTCTTTTTATCATTACTTTTTATAAAATAGATTAGAACTTAATAATTTTCATTACATTCAATTAGGATATAAGAGCTTCTCTTTTTTGCCAAAATAGTTATATAAAAATATTTTTTATTAATTGAGAACCAATTTTAAAAAAATTTCAATTTTTAAATGAAAATTTATAGTTGCCCTAAGACGGGAAGTATTCAATTTTTTTTTTTTTTTTTTTTTTTTTTTTTTTTTTTTTTTTCAGTAATATGGCAAATTAAAGCACTCTTTTAAAGCTACATTATCCCAAATTATCTCAATTTTTTCAAAAATGTGCCATACCTGGTTATTACTGGAAGCCCCGGATACACAGATAGATGTATAGTAGCAAGATATGAATTACAATTATTACAAGATGTGTATAATATTTTTGCACAATACATAGCTTTAGGTAAAAAATCATTTAAGTTGTTTAGATTGATATAACTTTTAAACAATAAATAGTTTTATTTTTGTAAAACAAAATTGGTTTTATTTGTTTAAAAAATGACATTTTTACTCAATTGCAACCTGATGTACCCATATGGGTACATAAATTTTAACTATTTAAAAATTTTAAAAATAAAAAACTAATTTTATTTTCTTTTTTCTAAGCCTAAAAGCACCATAATTTGCTAATAATATAATTTTTCTATGCAGCAGATTTTTCTCAGGACTGAAGAGGTTAAAGTCAATAATCATGAAATTAATTACTTAAAAGTGAAAACCATATAATAAAATTATTTTGTTCAATATTTAGAACATATTTAAATATTTATGAAAACAGATTCATAAATCAGGGTGCTCCATTTATTATCTAGTTTCATACTGGTTCTGTTTTCAGATATACTATTGTACTTGGGATGCAATTATGATATTTCATTTTGAAAATGAATCTTAGCTAGTGAAAGAATTTTTCAATTTCTTATGCAGTCAATGTGCCCAGGTAGAGTTCAACAGAGAACTCACAGTCAGAAAGTGAGATTTTAAGTGCCAAGCAAAAGGCTAGCTCGATTGCTTCCTGTGAGAAACTCATTTTACTGACCGTGCAAGATGGCACCACCACAGTACCCCACCCCCAGTGAGAAGAACATCTCATTGACCTTGGACAAGCGATGTGCACTTATGTTGCACTGGCACATTAGGCCAGAGTGACACATTATCATTGTCATGCTGCCACCAAGTGCATCTGTGCCTGCTTGCATGGCATCAAAACTGCATATATATCTAGCATTCCAAGACAATGCTGGAATCTGTGATAAATTAACATAGCTGTGTCAGCTGGTGACAGGGGTGCTAATGAATGCACGGGTTTGATGTCATATATGCACAGATGTTTATTATCGCTGCATCTCTTGTGCATATTTTCTGAATTTTTACTCAATCATGACATATTAATCAAGTCAACGAGATTTATTGCAAAATATTTTTGTTACAGTTTGTTTCGATAAAATCATATACATTTAAAAAAATAGTCACAATATCATTTTAATTTTGGGAGAAAAAATACTAATTAGAACTCATAAGTACCACAAAATGCTATGAAAAATATTGACTTTTAGCCTAAAATTAAAATAACAATGCAACTTTTTTAAAATGCACATATTTTTAATAAAAAAAATCTGTATATTTAAAAAAAAAAAAAAAAAAAAAAAAAAAAAAAAAAGTTGCATTGTCATTTGAATTTTAGGGTAAAAGTCAATATTTTTTGTAGCATTATATGGTATTTATGAGTACTAATTAGTACTTTTTCTCCCGAAATTAAAATGATATTGTGACTATTTTCTTAAATGTACATGATTTTATCGAAACAAACTGTAACAAAAATATTTTGCAATAAATCTCGTAGACTTGATTAATCTGTCATGATTGAGAGAATAGCTTGAAATTTATGATTGAATTTTTAATATGAATTCTCAAAATAGCTTTGTCTGTTATATAAAAAAAAAAAAAAAAAAAAAAAAAAAAGAGAGAGAGAGAGAGAAAGAGTCTAATCTACGATTTTAGAAAAATGATTGTCTAGTACCATAAAATATTTAAACAAAAAAATTAACAATATTTCTTTGTTTAACAAAACAACATTTAATACATACATTTAAAATTAAAGTTATTCTGAATATACGTATAATGAAATAGGTTTTTAAATTAAAAGAATAAAATGTTTGCAAGTTAAATAATGAAAGTCGATACGATGAAGAAAACATTGGATTTTTATCGTCTGAAATTGGTAAATGAAAAATGGAGCTAAAGTTGAATATTTTATTTTGTATAAAATTCTATACATTTCTAAACATTATATTATCATAGGAAATACTACGGTGTATGCCATTTTGTATAACTTAGCTCATCAAAAATTTAGTAAAATGTGACACTACTTCAAAATTCTGCATTTATATAATAACTACTTACTAAATTTAATGAGTCATCTTTCATTACATTAAAAACATAATTAAAATTGAACATATTTTAATCAGTGATATTTGTATCGCATAGTTAAATGATATTTCATCTTAGTATATATTTATGTTAATATTTAGTCATACTACACTTATTTATTCTATATTTATTTACAATATTTCAAATCTAATTTTATCAATATTACTCTACGCAATATTTTAAAATAACATTTTATAGAAACAAATCAGTTTTGTTGCCATTCATACAAAAGAAACTGCAATCTACTTAATAATCCTCTTGTTGTGCACCCCTGCCACTAGGTGGCGTGTAAAAAGACCACCTCTTAAATCTTGTGGACACCTCTTACATAGGTCTTGGAACGCTTGATATATATGTAGTTTTGCACGGCATGGCAGGCTTTTGTGCAGTGAGCGTTACACAGGCTTTTGTTTGCTAGGGGTGTTTTCAGTGCTGCCATCTGTTAGTCTAGAGAAAAGATGATGAAGTGCATGTTCGTTTGTCCAAAGTCACCAACAGTGGTGACCATCCCCCCCAAACCCAATGACGCAAATCTCCCACCAAAAAAATATTCATACTTTAACATTGACACCCCCTCCTCTAAATAGAATTGCAATTGTAATATATTGTTTATGTTGAAAAAAATTAAAATAATAGTAAAAAAATAAAAATAAATAAATCCTTCTATAGTAAAAAAAAACTAGCCTTAAAAGGAATGACTCCTGGAATGATGCTGATGTGGAAGATTTCCGGAACTAACGAATCCGCGTTGTCCACTCCTTCCATGAGTCGAATAGACCAATCAGGAAAGGGCTCCGTCTATGCATCGCCGTATGGGTTACCATAAAGAGAGGAAAGGTTACCATCACCAAGTTTGTCGCCAGCATGGCGATATATCGCCAAATTTGGCGACCAAAATTAGTTGTCAAAAGTGACGCCAACTTGGCGATAACTAATATTTCGCCAAATTTTTAATTTCTTTACAACACCAGTCGTTTAATACATCATTTGAGAGGTTTGCAACTGCTTATTCATATAATGGATGTCTTGTGTGTTATCCCCCATTCTGCTCCCCAGGGGGGACGCATTTTTAATTTCTTTGCAACACCAGTTGTGTTACACAAGATTTGAAAGGTCTGCAACTGCTTATTCATATTATGGATGTCTTGTGTGTCCACCCCCACTCTGCCCCCCAAGGGGGCACATTTTTAATTTCTTTACAACACCAGTCGTGTGACATATCATTTGAGAGGTCTGCAGCTGCTTATTCATATTATGGATGTCTTTTGTGTCACCTCCCACTCTGCCCCCCAGGGAGGCACATTTTTAATTTCTTTACAACACCAGTCGTGTGACATCATTTGAAAGGTCTGCAACTGCTTATTCATACCATGGGGAATTGGCGAGCGCAGCAAGCAGGGGTGGCCAATAATTTGGAATCACGAAACGATTACGCGGGGGGTTGGCGAGCATAGCGAGCAGGGGGGCGGGACCCCCCTAGTAAAATAAAAAAATAAAATAAAAATAACAGTAAAAAAACGAAATATCAAAAATTTAAAAATTCCCCCCCCCCCAAAAAAAGTACTTTTTCTCAAATTCCCCCCCCCCTCAAAAAAAATAAATTGTATGACACATTTTGCGTCACCAAACCCCTCTCTGGGCACCCCTGGTCACCAATACAGGTGATGTGCCCAGACAGGGTTCGAACCGGAGAACCCACGGTCAGAAAGCAAGATCTTAAGTGCTGAGCAAAGGGCTAGTTCAATCGCTTCCTGCAAGAAACTCATTTTACTGACTGTGAAGATGGCGCTGCCACACTTACTTTATAGAAAATAAGTTATCATGAATTTCAAAAAAGCCTTTATACGAGCATGGAATTTTCAGACATTATGAATATTCAAGTGCTTTAGAATGACACAGTTCTTTTTTTTTCTTCCTATAAGAGTTTTTACATCTTTGTTGTAATTATAATCTACCGTTCTCTAATGGAGAGATTTTTTTGAGAACTGAATCTCCAATTTGAACACAATTTTCTATAAGAACTCTAACTTTTATAAGAAATACAGAAAGGCTGTTTATTTTTTTAGCACTCGAATACATTTTAGTACACATAGTACATTTTGTGTAAAGGAAGAATAAAAATGACTTCATGAATGTGCCAGAAAGTAGCTAATTTGGATACAAGAAAAAAAAAATGTGAATTACAAATTTAAAAAAAATAATAATCTGAATTTATTTGGCAATATATCTTTCTCTATTCGGCAAGATATCTCAAAATATTTGGTCATCGGTATTTGGCCAATCGAATATTCAGCAAAGGGATTAAATATCTAATAGTGGCCGAATATTCGTCCCATACCTAGTTGCTTGTAATTCTTGCTTATTAAATGAGACAAGGAGTTCAATATGAGTGTTGAATTCCAACACTTTTCTTCAGGGAGGATTTTTCTGACTCTGGGAGAGGGACAGGATCAACTTTTGACTATTGAAAAACACCGAATCTTCCAGGAAAGGGGGTGCCCCCCCCCCCCCTTAAATCATCCCTCAATTCAAGCTTCAATGTTGGTTCAATGCAACAATTTGTGATTACTTTAAAGTTCAACAATTTTTTAAGGTACAGTTATAAAGAGAATTAAATCTTTCTCTCTCTTTTTTATCTGATTTTTTAAATACTTAAACCAACACATTTCGAAAGACTAAACAGTAAACTCTCTCTAAGGCAAACTCTGAGTAACACAAAAAGATTTTTAAGTTCCCAAGAATCGATGCAAATACACTAAAATTTGTCTAAGGCAGAATATTGTCTGCTGTTTTCTTGATTCCGATCTATTCTGCCTTAGACACAGTTTACTGTATTTCTTAATATATTCAAGATAAATGTATGACATTTTGAATACTATGTTGCAATAATGTCCTTATGACATCTCTAAGTTTATACTAAAAACTTAGCTGCATAAAAAAAATTAAATTGCATAAAATCTTTGGAAATATAAGTATTTTTTTTTTTCGTTAGCAAATGTTAATTATGAATATAATTAATTAAATCTTACCCCCCCCCCCCAAAAAAAAAAAAAAACTTCAGGTACAAACTATAAATTAATTTTAAAGTTCAAACGGTACTTTTCCCTTGTATCAACACCGTTGTTGCCAAATATTTTAGTTAGCATAAAATAGATTTCACTTGAAATAAAGCATTTGAAAAAAAAATATTGGTACTAAAATGAGCATTTAAAAAGCATATAGCATTTGAAAACTTATGAACTATAAGAGTTTCACGAACTATTTTATTAAAAAAATCAATACAAATATATAGTTAAATTGAAAGAACAAATTAATATTATACAATAAAGTAATAAAATAAAACCTAATTTAAATTGAAGGCATGAAATTGTAAACCTTTTTATACTATTGCAGATTTATTTATTTTTAATGAAGACATTCATGGTTTTTTTAACTAAAACTTTTCCTACATATAATTCCAAAATCCTGAAACAACTGCATTTCAGCTTCTACATCATTAATTAACTTCCAAATGATAAAATTTATTTCAGCATCAGTAATAAATGTAAGTTATAAATTAAAAATAATAAATACTTTTGATTTTAAAAATAATAAAATAAAATATTTTCCGTGGTTATGATTAAATAATAATAAATGACCCTGCTTCAACAAATCACAATGATTGTCATGATTTGCAGTAAAAGCTTTTTGCATTAATTCAGGATGAAATAAATGATGCATTATGGTAAAGTGTCAGTACAATAGAAAAATAGAGTTGGTAAGTTTTTAACATGCAACAATTTAAACCAATTTTAACTATTATGTTTAAAACCTAGATTTAAAAAAATATATATATCAAAAGAATTAGACTTTAATCAATAAATTTTAAGTAAAACTGTATAAATACAGTAAAACTATAGAGTAGCTACAAACTGCATAAATACATTCTTGAAACTAATTTGCATAGAATATGATAAACTGCAAATAGATTCTTGCATAAATATTTTTTAATTATTTGAATAATGCATGTTTTAAGAGGAATAGTTAATAAATCCTTAATTTTTGTAATCATTAAAATTATTTAGGTTTAATCTAAATTTTGCAAAAGTAATTTTTTTTTTTTTTTTTTTTTTTTTTTAATGCCTAGATGCAAAAATTACTCTATCACAATTAATATCTAATAAGCATATTTACTGTCCATAAGATAGAACAAATCCAAAACTAATTCTTTTCCAGTACAAAACAGTATTGCTATAAAACTAATTTGCTTGCTTTTGCTTATGGATGGGCTTGTTTTTGCTTATGGTTTGCTTATGTTCTTATGGATGGGGTTAATTAAGCTGCTCAGTTCAAAGCACAAAATGTTTTGACTCCTTTACAAAATCATTTTTTAACATAAACATATAAAATTAAAAAGCCTGACAATGGAAGCGATTTGGAATCAAACTGTTTTCCATTTTTTGGTCAACAAATTGTCTATTGGGTTATAAGCAATTTTGATCATGTAACAAACATGTTTTTCACCCTTGCTTGAATGGTTATTCTTCTTTTGTGCAGAAATTCAATGCCACTTGACACTATTTTCTGAAAAATTTATTTTTTTTACAAAAAGACAGAAAAAAAAACAGTTTGATTAAATAGTCTTTGAACAGCTTGTTTCATGAATTTTCAAACAAAAATAAATTAAGATTTATGTCAGAAAATTGACTTTTTTCATTTGAGAATACTTTTAAGGGGCTACTTCACTAAAGCGAAAACACCCACCTGCTAAAGTTAATTCTCAAGGTGAATTAAAAAAAATATATGTCTTGCTTGGAATTTTATAAATTTAAATGATTTTTTTAATGTAAAAATGAAGACATCCACTCAATGATGTTATTCTATGGGAGAATTTATTATTATTATTTTATTTGCATTTCAATATTTTTATTTTATTTATTTATGTATTTATTTTGCATTGTATAGTTGATGTCAATCTACAAAAGCTATTTTTTACTTTTTTGATTTTTCTTTGCATTATTATTATTAGGATATTTTCACTTTTGGAAAGTTTGCACAAAGTTAAGTAACTATTCTTTTTTCCCACTAATATAGTGAATTATTCATTTGTTTCTAGTTTCAGGAGATATTCTGTAAATAAGATAATTTCATATGTAAGAAGTGATTGTCATTCATTAACAAAAAGTAATTTGGGGATAAAAGATTTAAAATGTCATATTTCAAATATTTTATTTCAACATTTAATTCTTTCTCTTTCATAAAATAAATTCTATTTTAATTTTTCTAAGTTTTTACTAATTGAAAAAAATAAACAAAATAATTAATGCATCAAAGAAAATATTTATTAAAAGCTAAATAAATATATTTAAAAATAAGGTATTCAATCAAATTGACAAAAAAAAAAAAAAAAAAAAAAAAAAAAAATCACTGCAGAAATTTACATTACATTTGATTACTATCTAGACACACGGCAGTGTGTCAGCCAAGTTCACAAAGTAAAAGGCGACACACCGGCCGTGGGTTATATTACCCGAACCATTTCGAGCCACTTTTGACCCCTCAATAACTTAAATTCTATTTGACCTACACACTTGCAATTTTTTGTGTCGTCTAAGACCATCTTCTAATTTCCGAATCCTAAAATTTTTTTAAAAAATCTTTTACCGTTCACGAGAAATTGATGTCTGAAAATCACTGTTTTTACCACTGACTCACTCACTCACTCATAGAAATGTTTGACTACTTCCAGGTGACTTAGGAGGTTGAAATTTGGTGTGGAGGTAGGTTATTGGATCTATAACCAGGAAAAAATCAGAAATCACCATTAATTAAACATTAATGGTTGATTAGAGGATAAATTATTGGATCACAATGGAAGTTTATGAGAATTTCACAAAATACCAGAAATAGTGCCAAGTTGGCGTCACTTTTGGCGAGAATCAGGGCTAATCTCTGAAACTACCGAACCGATTTCAAAAGTAATGGTACCAAAATGATGGTATTCGTCCCGGTTCAAACATAGACTATATCTTATGTCTGTGCCACTAACCAAAAGAGGGTTCAAAAGCGAAAAACATTCTAAAAATGTGATTTTTGTTTTACTGAAGGGCCTAGAAGCACAAAATTTGGCATGTTAATTATTTATAAAATATAAATGATCACTAATGACATTTGCTAAAAAATATCAAATTTAAATGGGTGAAAATCCGCGAAGAGCGTTCTAAAAAAGTTCGAAATACCAATTTTAAAACAATCTCAGCAAACAACAAACCGATCTTAAAAGTAATGATATCAAAATGATGATGACAGTCTTTGCTCCAACATAGGATATATCTTATGTCGATTACACTAACCCAAAGGAGGTAAAAGAGCAGAAAACATTCTAAAAATGCGATGTCTGTATATTAAGGGACTGGACTAGAAACATAAAGTTTGGCATTTTAGAGTTTATGGGAATTTCGCGAAATATCAGAAATAGTGCCAAGTTGGCGACACTTTTGGCGAGTATCGGGGCTAATCTCTGAAACCACCGAACCGATTTCAAACTTAATGATACCAAAATGATGGTATTCGCCCCGGTTCAAACATAGGCTATGTTTTATGCGTATACCATTAACCAAAATAGGGTGGATAGAAGCAAAACACATTCTAAAAATGCAACTTTCGTGTTACTGAAGGACCTAGAATTATAAGATTTGGCATGTTAATTATTTATAAGATATAAATGATCTCTAAGGGCATTTGATAAAAAATACGGAATTCAAAAAGAGTGAAAATGTGCGAAAAGCGTTCTAAAAATGTTCTAAATTGGGATTTTTAAGCAATTTCAGCAAACAACAAACCGATCTTAAAAGTAATGATATCAAAATAATGGTGATAGTCCTTGCTCCAATATAGGCTATATCTTATGTCGATTCCACTAATCCAAAGGGTGTAAAAGAGCAAAAAGCGTTCTAAAAATGCGATGTCTGTATGTTAAGGGCCTAAAAACATAAAATTTGGCATGTTCATTAATTATAAGATATAAATGATCACTAAGAACATTTGTTAACAAATACAAAATTTAAAAAGGGTAAAAATGCGCGAAAAGCGTTCTAAAAACTTTCTAAATAGCAATATTTAAGCAATCTTGGGTAGTTAGCGAACCGATTTAAAGAAAACAAAGATGCCAAAATGATGGCGACAATCCTTGCTCTAACAAAATTATTGGATAAATTACCATATTACAATGGGAGTCTATGGGAATTAGGCGAAATACCAGAAATAGCGCCAAGTTAGCATCTTTTTTGGCGCGTAATTTTTGTCGTCAATTTGATGATATATCGCCAAGTTGGCAACAAACTTTTTTTGGTCGACGAGATAATCAAGTAGTACCCAATCACGTAAAAGAAACATCCTTATTAGTGGAATTTAAAGGAACAAAAGCAGTCCTAATGTTAAAATTTTTAAATTTGACTTAAAAAAAACAGTGAATAAAAGCAGGAAAACGCTGTAAGATTAATGAATAGTAAATAAAGTTAATTTAATATTAAGTTTATTTATTTCAAAAAGGAAACAAATACCTACTTATTTGACAAAAAATAATGATATCATATCAAAAACATGAATGTGAAAAAATGCCAAGTTCGTTAAAGGTTTCACTAATAAAAAAAGTGATTGATAAAAAATAATGATATCCTATCAAAAACATGAATGTGAAAAAATGCCAAGTTCGTAAAAGGTTTCGCTAATAAAAGAAGTGAGATCTAACTGCAAACCAAGTTCTTTCGGAGCTCCTTAAATCATAACTCCTGTCATGCATAATATTATTCAATTGCTTAAAATGATTTGTTATGTTACTTGTTATTCAATAGAGCGACTTGGCAAGTTTTCAGCTACTAACTTTAATCTTTGAGTCGGAGTATAATTTAATCTAGAATCTGATTGGCAAAGATCTAGTCAATCGAGTGTTCGAATAAGTATATTGAAGTTAAGGTACTGATAAGTTAAGGAAGGGATCAACTTTAATTTCTGATCAATTAAATAGAAAAAATTGAATAAGAGAAAACTTGCTAAGTCTCTCTATTGAATAACAAGTAACATAACAAATTATTTTAAGCAATTGAATAATATTATGCATGACAGGAGTTATGATTTAAGGAGCTCCGAAAGAACTTGGTTTGCAGTTAGATCTCACTTCTTTTATTAGCGAAACCTTTTACGAACTTGGCATTTTTTCACATTCATGTTTTTGATAGGATATCATTATTTTTTATCAATCACTTTTTTTATTAGTGAAACCTTTAACGAACTTGGCATTTTTTCACATTCATGTTTTTGATGGGATTTAATATATACTAAAACTATCATTAAACAAAAGCAATGCTATATTAACAGCAATTTTCTGTTTTGTTCTGAGTTTACTTGCATATTTGAGACATTTTAAATCTATGGCACATCAAAAGCTAGTTTTTGATGGCTAAAACCCAATTCTGCAAAAAAGTAAAAGGATTAAATTGCTTCATTTGATACTACTGGTACTTTTCAGCGTAATAGCAGAACTGAAGTTTCTAATATTTCTGTAAACTGTCCTGAAATTTACACAAATTTCATGAGGAAAATTATCAACTAATATTTCAATATTGTTACATCATTTAAAAACCCTGTTTTGTTATTTGTGAAGTGATAATTTAATATATTTTGCTGAAACCAGATGTTTATTGTTATTATTATAATATATTTAATATGAAAATTGTTGCTAATATAGTTAGTTACCTGTCAAACTTAATGTGAAATTTTATTATGAATTAAGCTTTTTTTTTTTTTTTTTTTTTTTTTTTTTTTTTTGTAACTAGGAATTATTGGTAAAAAGCATGTCGGCCCAGAATCAGTGTATCCCTTCGACTTCTCATATACAGAAGAAAATAATCCAATTAATCAAGTTGGAAGAAACATAACTCGGATAAAAGAATTAGTTTCAAAGTTTTTTGAAAATAATACAAGGTAATTTAATGTCTGTCACATACAAGTTGGCCATAATTAAACTGGCCACACTCAGTGTGTTCTGTAGCACAATCTAACTATGAGAATAAAACCAAATTTTGTAGGATGTTGACCAAACAGAGATCCATGAAATGATCTATCCCTGCAGAATACAAATATGTTGATACTGTACAACATGTCCACAGATTTTTGTAAGAATATATTCATGATCGTGTGTGTATTCATGAAAATATAGCGAATTTTTTTTAAAAGTTAAAAAAAATTCTGTTGTTTTTAGCTTATATCATGCAGTGTTTTCAATCAAATTTAACATCAGTTTAATAAAAAAAAAAGTGCAGAATAAAGTAGAAATAATATAGTGCAATTGGAATAGAAATATATTAAACATTTTATGAAATATGAGTAGTTCTGTGCTATAATTTTTATCTGTGTAAGTGCATGCATGATATAACAATAATCTTTTTATGTAATTTAATAGTCCACTCTTACTCTATGGAGCAACTCACAATAAAAATCCAGTCAAATATCATGAAAATTCAGAAAGATATCAGCGATAAGAGTGAACTGATTTTTAGTTCTCTCTAAAAGCAGCTAAGAGATTTTCTACAATTTATCTATTTTTATTAATTGAGTTTTATGAAAAGGTAGTATTTAATGAATATCAATGAGAAGATTCGGAACAAATGCTTCAATTTTGATACTTCTTTTTATCATGGAATAGGTTTGTTCTGGTAGTTATTAAAAAAAACTAAAGCATTGAAAAGAAAAAAAAAATTAAAATAACAATTTGTGAAAAATCCCTTATCTGTCAGCTGCTTTTGGAGAGAACTAAAAATCAAATTACTCCTTTCTTTCAATATCTTTCTAAATTTTCACAATATATGACTGAATTTTTTATGAGTTGCCCCTTAGAGTTGGCTATTAAATAATGTAAAAAGATTGTTATCGTTTACAGACGCATAAACAAAAAATATTTTATACAACTACTCATATTTCAGAAATTATTTAATATATTTATAGTCCAATTGCATTACATTGTTTCTACTTTATTTTATCATTTTTTCTAAAACTGGTGTTAAATTTGGTTGAAAGCTCTGCATGGTATAAGCTAAAAACATGACAGATTTTTTTTTAGTTTCTCAAAAAATAACTATATTTTCATGAATATATGTGTTATTTTTACAAAAATCAATGAACATGTTCTATAATATTCACATATTTGTATTCAGCAGCAATAGATCATTCTGTGCATTTTACAAAGCAATACAGTAATCCACAAAATTCTAAAATCTGCACAACTTCTGGTCTGAAGCTGTGCAGATTTGAGGGAGACTACTGTATATGTATTTTGAAGCCCAGTTGTGTAAGGGTCTGTATGCCAGTTAGCATAGATTGAGATTTCAGCTCCCTGTGAGAAAATTTGACTCAAATTCTTAGCCCTTCAGAATCAATAAAATGAGTACCAAGCTATTTTAAAAGAAATGAGTTAAAGGTTTGTGTTTTAAAGGAAATTGATATAATAAGAATGATGTCAATAGGAATAATGTTTGACAGTTTACCACCTTCACCAAGCTAACATAAAAGTAATCAATTTCTTAAAAAAAAAAAAAAAAAAAAAAAAAAATTATAAAGTTGCATACATACATTACATCCTTATAGTCAGATACATTACATCCCTGATTAAGACAGAAATTTGTCTAAAACATAATTTTATTACATGTGTCTTTCAATTGTAAGTTTGTCTATGGTGGGTTTTACTGTTGTAAATTTTTTAAAAGAAACAACATATAAATTAAATGTCATATTAATATAAATGAATTCATACATTTATATGCAATACAATGTACATTTAATATTATAAAGTTAAAAATATATAAATAAAGTTTATTTGTTTCAGGCCTTTCTTCCTTTATGTTGCTTTTCATGACCCTCATCGATGTGGCCATACAAATCCAGAATTTGGAGAATTCTGTGAAAAGTTTGGAAATGGAGAAAAAGGTATGGGTCATATTCCTGATTGGAGACCACAATATTATAGTTCTGATGAAGTGATTGTTCCTTATTTTATACCCAACACAACTCAAGCTAGGAAAGACATAGCTGCTCAGTATACAACTATAAGTAGGTTGGATCAAGGTAAATATGAATTCTTATTAAATTACTGTGTTTTTATTTTGTAGATCCTTTAAAAACTATAAACTAAATGCTGTGGCACTGCAATTCGTAGGAGCCATGGCCTACTGTGCCTAATTCTGTTTTCTTGACCATGCCCCACTTGACTGGGGATGCTACACAGCATGTGTCCCAATCAAGTGATTAATCTAATGCACGACCGGTGTTCAGTTATCAAGCTATCTTGGTAGTCATTTAAATTGATTTTTAAATTCTCAGTTATAAGAATAATTCTTTAATAATTTATTTCTAAATTAAATTCATTACATCATTATAAGAATGCCAAATTAAAAATCTAAATTAGTTTGATAAAAGTTCACATAATTTTCACTAGAAACAGAACAATGGAGGAAGATTTTTAGTTTGTTCATCTAATCAACCAATTTCATAATCAGATGTGCACTGGATTGTACTGAAATACTGTTTTAATCCTGCTTTTGTGAAAAAAAAAAGTCTTTTTTTTCTTTTTCGTTTTTTTAATTTAAAGCGTGCCTTGCATTTTATTTTATCATGTTTCTTAATTATTATTTTTTATTATGTTTTTTTATGACATAAATGATTACTTCCTTAAATGACATATGACGAAAGAAACTTCAGTTTGCAATTTCTCTCAGACAGTTTCAGGAAAATGCTACACTCTGCTTTCCATTTGATTAAAGAAAAAGCAGCCTTCTTTCACATCATTCAAAAAATAGTACCCCTTTTTTCTCTCCAGTACGAGAAATAAAAAAATGGTGCACTTATTACCTTTTGTACATAAAAAAATATATATATATATTTTTATATAAATTGATCCCATAGCAAAAAGTAAAATCAAACATTTGATGTCTTGAAAAAAGTATCTTGACTTTTAAATATTAAAAGTAATTTTAAAAAAAAGATTTTACTTTAAAAATCAAAATGCTTTTTTCTCACCAGTAGCATTTAATTCTTTCTTAAACCTGGGGTGGGGGGTGAAGCCTGCAATTTGCCTAAACATATTCCACAATACTGATATCTACTGATCACACCTTATCAATAAGCAAAATAAAACATTCTATTTCAATATTTTTCTAAATCTAAAGACATGTTGACGTTGAACCATTTCAGTGAATGAAACATTTTATATTCTGATGCTGCAAGTGTTTAAAAGTTTTAGAATATTTTGTATTTCTACATGGATACTATGTTTTGACTAAATTTCTCCATTTTTTAAATATTTTATGTATACTAAAGTAATTTAACTTCTATCTAACTGTCACTTCATTTTTATTGCTATATTATTAACAAACTGGCTGACCCATTTAGCACTGCCCATGACAATAGCCTAAAATCACTGTTGAATGATTTTAAATATTTTACTTAAAATCTTTCCAAATGACAATAATGTTAAGATCTAAATGCTTTCATTTGAAAACCTATCCAAACAAATATAGAGTTGAAGTCTCATTTCCTTCAGCAGTGTACCTGGACATTTCAAATATTTCTGATCAGTTATGATTATATTTTTTTTAACAAAAGACTGATGTTGGCTTAGGCTATAATAATAACCTTAACTATATCTAAAATCAGTGTTGAAAGAATTTATATGTTTAAAAAGAAAGAAATTATTTGGAAAAATTGCTTGTAGAAACAATCATTACCAGGGCTGTTTGGTTTAAACCAAATTTTTTTTTTTTTTTTTTTTTTTTTTTTTTTTTTTTTTTTTTTTAAACCATGCTGGTTTTTTTTTATTCGTTTTCCCTAATATTTTATTTTACACATTATTGAAAAATGCAAAATCCAAGTTATGCAGAAGCGACAAGCAAAACTGCAGAAAAATGGAGAATTAATAAATTTCTAAAATAACATTTTTTTTTAAATCAACCCAACTTTTCGTATAAGCTATAAATCTACATGGCTACATACAACTAATTTTTCTATGATTAGTTAGTTAGAGAAAATTTAAGTTTTTCGTTCTCCTTTCACCCCCTCCCCTCTCTTTTTTTAAGGCTTATATAAAACTGTTAATTGTTATACATAGATATATAGCCAGAAGTGCAGATTTGAGCTAAAAATGTACTTTTACTATTAAAATTGCTTGACTACTTGAGATTTACTAAGGATTTCACCATTCCTCAAAGCCTCGAATATAACATATTCTTATGTAATTTTCTCCATTGATTTCTTTTTGTTATTATGTTAATGAATAATTGGCAATGACTTATTTTTTTTGCTCTGTGTTTATTGGGTTTAATAAGCCTTTGTTTTTCTCACATTCCCAAATTGAGATTAGGGTTTTTGCATTATGATTTTATTCTGTTACCAGCTGGGTTGGCACAGTTTAAACCAATTGGTTTTTTAGAACAAATCTAATATAATATTTTCTCATTTTTGTAATTAAAGTGTTTCAAATTATTGGATGTAAGTAATTTCTATTTTTAAGTCTTATCTCAGCAGTCACCATGAGACATTGTGAGTTTAGTCTAGGTCACGTTAATATGCATGTAGAATGCAAATGCATTGATGAACATATCTGAAGCTAAGAAACATTTAAATTATTTAAATTTACC
The DNA here is from genome assembly GCA_964019185.1 of Maratus speculifer. NCBI lineage: Eukaryota > Metazoa > Arthropoda > Arachnida > Araneae > Salticidae > Maratus > Maratus speculifer. The sequence goes on from OZ025295.1 coordinate 72,699,292, forward strand.
AAAGATAAAATAGATTAAAAATAGTAATATTTAGAAAAAAAATGTTTTCCTTTGAGAAACGCAGATGTACAGTTAATAACATAAAATGACCTTTAAGATTTCAGTCAAGTGAATTTTTTTTTAATTAGAAGTGGGGGGGGGGGGATTATCTTATAAGGATAAAAAAGAAACTTAAGATATGAAGTTGAATAAGAAGACATTGAAAAATCAGGTGCTAGTAAAGCACCTGTTTGCATTTAACTAAATTATGCAATAAGATATATTTAAATCTTCTATTGCATAACCAAACTTATTACTTAAATCAGAAAAGAAAATTGTTGCCGAGGGAGGGGGAAGACAAGGTTTGCTTGTGGCAAACAGAAAAATAGTCTCATAAAATGCCTAAAAAGATGTAATTTTTAGTTTAGACATTTTAAAGTACTAAGCGTTATAATATAGTGTATAGTCTGATGGCTGTTCAAATGCTTTAGTGAATGACAGTATTTATGAAACTATTTTGTATTTTAAGATCAATGTTTTCAATAGTCTAATAAGCTCTTGAATAGGTATTTTTGTTTATTTTACTGTTGCCTTTTCTTTTAATTTGGTAGTTTCAGAGGAGAAGAGTCAAATAACTACAATACACAATACTATTTCAAGTGTGTAAAGATTCTACTGTTAAATTCAAATCGTTCCAAAAATTCTTCATAAAAAGCTTTACTTTCAATAAAAGATAATTCATAGAGTCTTCTAACAAAACAATCAGACATCTCATATAACAAGTATTTCAAAGAAATTATTTTGAATAGCCATGTGAAAATAATATATATGAAGTTTTATATATGAAAATACATCATATATTTATTTATAGTGCTAGTAATCGAAAGATTGTTTATTAAGATTTTCAAGGTGTCAATGTTTCATTATATAGAACATTTTATGTATAAAGTATAAGACAGTTTTTTCTAAAAATTATTAAAATTTGAAAAGATTTCAATTTTTTACATAACTGATTGTATATTAAATAATTCATTGACTAGAATTATTTTTAAATCAAGTTATTACTTATAAATTCAAAAATATTTATTTTTATTGATAAATATGCATGTATATGTAATAGGAAAACATGTTTAAAAAAAACCCGGTTTAAACTAAAAAAGCCTGGTTTAAACCAAAAAAAACATGTTTTTTTTTTTTTTTTTTTTTTTTTTTTTTTTTTTTTTTTAAACTTGCTTTTTTACCAACCCTGATCATTCCAAATAAACCTAATGCTGGCTCACTGACATTGGCAGCATCCTTTGAACTTAAATAATTATAAACATATTCTACAAAAATTGATTCCTAATTGGTGTCTAAAATAAAAAAAAATAGAGAGAGAGAGAGAGAGAGAGATTGATATATGATTATTTATAACAATAGATCTTTGAATTAAGAATTTCTGTATAAGGTAAAGTTATGGTCTCGATTTCTCTTTTAAATTTAAGAGAGTGTAAAGTGAGTTAAAAATCGCTTTCTCAACAAGTTGTTGTTGAAGCTTTAAAATTTCCCATACAACTTTTGCAGAAAAATCTTCACTTTCAATACAAATTTTAAATTTTAGAAAATTTAGTTTTTCTTTTTTTTAGCATCAAGTCATGTTTAAGGTTTCATAGAATTATTGATCCATAGTTTTCCTAAATACATGGATTGAAATTCTTGGAATTTACAAAGAGAGGGCCAACTTTGATAATCCCAGATTTTGAATTTTTTTGCATATGTTGTAGGTTAGAAGCCACTTAGTCTCAAGTTCATTGGATTTTATATAATGCTCCTTTGTTCTCGAGAACCAGGAGGGGGAGTCTAATATTATAATGCAACTAAAGTACTTACTTTGTAACACAATTTTTACGTTGGCATAGCTCATTTGGTCGAGCATTAGCATATTGATCCGCGGGCCTCGGATTCAATCCTGGAACGCACTATGTTTGTTTTTCTTATTTTTTGTTTTATAAATATACTTTTAATTGTAATTTAATAAACTCATTGTTAATAAACATCACAAAACTGTTATTTTTTATGATTTTTAAAATATATTTCATATAAATTTTAAACTGTTAATTAAAAAAAAATTACTTGTAAAATGTTTTTCATATATTCTTTGTTGATGTAATGATATCTATTAATTGTTTCAATTCATGAACTTAAAGAAACACCATTTATATATTACCTCAATAAGGTAAGTAGATACAATGATAACACTGCTCTATTTTCAAATTAAGAAGCATAATTATATTAAAAAGTAGCATAAGAATTAAATTACAACCTCTTTTTTTAATGTATATGCTTTGTACTTAAGTTGTATTATAATATTCAATTACCCTGTTTCTTGAGAATTAAGGTGCGTTGTATAAAATTCGTTGAACTGAGGGACCTCTACTCTACAGCATATATAAAACTAATCAAAATCTGTAATTATCAAAGTTGGTCTTTTCCTTATTAGGCTGTGCATTACAATGAAACCATCCAGTGTCAAATAGTTTATGGAATTGGTAAAACAAAGTAAATTCACTTTTTAAAATAACATTCTTTATAAAACAAATTTTGCTAATAACCAAGTAAAGTATTTGTGAACAGTGAAATGTCCTTGATTTTTTATTTTGCAAATAATCAAAACATACAAATGTTAAGTAATTACTGTATATATATATATATATATACAGTCCTGGACAAAATTATTAACTCAGAAAATTTTTAAATTGTTTACATCATAATGTAAATAAATTTAGCTTTAAATTAATAAAATAAAGATGAATATTTATAATAAGACATCTAAATTTAATATAACTCATAAATAAAATGCAGTAAATAATTTAAATAAGAATATATATAACTTAAAAAAATAACATTACGTGAGACCTGGACAAAATTATAAACTCAAAGTTATGAATTCTTATATTCTGCCATACTTGTTATAAATAAATGCATTTTGTAATAAGAAACTAATAAACGGAGTCATTATGCTTCAATATATCAATACATATTTTAATTTTTCTCATAAAATAACATTATGTGATAACTGGACAAAATTATAAACTCAAAGTTACGAATTTTTGAACTCTGGTATTTTTGATATAAATAAATGTATTTTGCGATAGTAAACTAATAAAAGGATTTATTAGGCATGATTATATTTCAATACATCGATGCATTTTTATAATTGTTTCTCAAAAAAGATGAGTAATATAAATATAGTACATGGGTAAGCTGAAAACATAAAATTATAAAGTTTAAGAAGTGAACGTATTTTTGAATCCTGGTGCAAAGCATTAATGCATACATTCAAAAATGTGTTGAATGGACATTTTTTCTGAATGACTTCGAATATGTGACTCGGCATAGATTTGAACAAATTTTTCCAACTGCTCCATAGACAACTGGTGCCAGGCTTGAAAGTATAACCATCTTTAAATCATTTGTTCTTTGATATTTACGTCCATCGCGATAGATTATTCGAGCCTTTGCACCCCAATAATTTTCAATGGTGTTTAGATCAGGCTGGCCAGTTCAAGAATTTTACATTCTAGCGCTGCAGCCACTCTTTTACACTTTTTGCAAAGTGTATTGCTGCATTATCTTGCTAAAATACTCAGTTTACTCCAGCAATCGTTGGTCATTATGGCATAAGATTATCTTCCAGCACTAACTGTTAGTCTTCTGCTTTTTGTTTTCCATAAAGAAAAGTCATAGCAGTTTTACCATTCTGAGAAAAAAAAGCCCACACCATCACTGATCTTCCACTAAAGTTTTGACTAAAGATGTGCCGTTCTTCATGTTTGATATCGCGCCAGTGGTACCTTATGTATATCTGGGCCGTTCTAAATTAAACTTCTTTTCATCTGACCAGATGACTGTGCGCCACTCTGTTGTACATGACATGTGCTGTTGAGAAAAGTGAAGTCTGACTTTCATCTGATGGTGCTGAAGTTTTGGCTTAGCTTTCATTTTCTTCCATTTCATATTCGGCGCTCGTTGAAGAATTCGTCTGACAGTTCGAGAGTTTACATTTACCTTTAAAATATTTATAATTCGGCTAGAAGAAGCTCCAGTACTAAGATGCTGTTCGTAAGATAGATCTTCGATTTCTTTCTTTTATCTTTGGACGTCGACCACTCCGTTTTTTTCCCCATACACTGACGGATTCCTTGAAACCCCTTTTTTACTGCTCCTTGTGAATAATTAGCAAAGCAATTTGGCTTTGTGTTTTTCCAGAAGATCTGAATACCAAAATTTTACCAACTTGTACCTCTGTCAGAACCTTTCCTCGAGGCATTTGAAAAGTTGTTGATATTCACTGTTCTAAGAAAAATGTGTAATGACACAGGATAAACAAATGCATTAAAAGAAAACAAAATTATTCTAAAAGTAATTCAAAGGCTGACGCTAAATAATTTTTAATAAAATCATAGAAAGTATTGAAAATATGAATAAATTTCGTTTGTATTAATACCAATGTGAAAAATAATTTTACTGAATTAGTTCCTTATAACAAAACAAATTTATTATTTAGATTTAAAAAAAATACCAGAGAATAGAAATTCACAATTTTGAGTTTATAATTTTGTCCAGGTCTCACATAATGTTATTTTAGCAGAAAAATTAAAACATGTTTTGATGTATTGAAATGTATTGATCCATAAGGACTCCATTTATTAGCTTTTTATCATAAAATGCATTTATTTATTTCAAATGTGCCAGAATATAAAAATTCATAACTTTGAGTTTATATTTTTGTCCAGGTCTCACATAATGTCACTTTTTTTAAGTTAAGTATTTTCATATTTACAATACTTACTCCACTTTATTTATGAGTTATATTAAATTTAGATGTCTTATTATAAATATCCATCATTACTTTATTAATGTAAAGCTAAGCATATTTATATTATGAATTAAACAAATTGAAAATTTTCTGAGTTTATACTTTTGTCCAGGAGTGTATATATTCCATGTATTCATGTATTTGTGATTTCCTGATATGTAAGATATTTTTTTCTTTTGTTAAGAAATTTAAAGATCTCATTTTTATTATTTTTTAGGTATTGGTTTGGTTCTAGAAGAAATTCAGAAGCATGGTTATTTGAATAATACCTTAATTATTTATTCTTCTGATAATGGAATACCTTTTCCTAGTGGACGCACTAATTTGTATGATCCAGGCATGAAAGAACCACTTTTATTACATATCCCTCAACAACCAGAAACTTGGAATAAAGTAATATATATTTTTTTTTCATTTGTTTTATTTTAAGGTTTTTAATATTTATTTCAAAGTATAATATTATCTTGAAATAATTCCTTAAAAATAACTACAGTAACTACTACTTAAGTAATTAAATAATAGTATTTGATTAATAAACAAGGGATTTCTAAAACTCAGAAAATTAGGATTCTTACTTTTATAAAATCAACTTTTCATCCTTTCAGTGTTGATAAAATAGGTACCAAGCTTGCTTCAGGACTCTACATTGGGTGCATCACCTGACTGGATCATTTGCTACATAGCACTTCAGGATCTGTGATCAAGAAAAAGGAGTTGGCAATGATCCTATTAATGGATTGTAGTGTTCCAGAGATTAGATATATCATATTTTGTTTCAAAAGATTTGATTCATAAAAGTGGCTATTCTAGTAAAAATATTTTTATTAGTAAACTCATGAGAAGCATACATAGTTTGTTCATTTTATAATTTTTTAAATTTAAAATATAAAGTACATAAAAGGATAATAAAATATATTGTCTTAAAGGGAAGAAAAGAAAGAAAAACATTGTATAACAGCTAATAATGTACAATAAGTTACACAACAGTCAAGGGTGTGCAAAGAAAAAAATTGTGCACAGGGCAAAGTTAGAATTTGGTGCCCTCCTTCCCAACTTTTCCTTGTGATAGGACAGAAATGACATTGGTAGTATAAGTTTGGCACCCCCTAAATTTCTGTGCTCGGGGCACTGCCTCCTTCGTCCCCACCTTAAGTACGGCACTAACAACAGTCATTGTAAAATCTTATAAAGTTTCAACATTTGAAAGTGTCAACTTTTTCAGAAATATTTACAGTATAATAATCACAAATGGACAATGCTCATGGCAATGATTCTTTTGAAATCCTAAAGATGTCACTTAATGGTTTAATGAGAACAGTTAAATAGTCTAAGGATATTTCCATTGTTATGGTTTTATTTATAATATTTGACGAAGTTTAAAATGAGAACTGGATGGAATGGATGTGTAATTTTAATTTATTATCAAATTTTAATATGGTTTATAATTAATCTATCTAAGACTAAAAAAAAAAAAGATATAATTTACAATCAATTAAAATTTGCAAACTTTTCTAAATGTAAGTATACTTTTTTATCATATTTAAGCTTGAAGAAGGGACGACCAGTAACAAAGTTTTTCTTTAATTCCATCTTGTATCAACTAACTGTATGAACCGAGTTAGCTGTGACCAAGGATATGGTATTTAGATTAAAATAGATGTGCAGTATACAATGGCATAACTGACAGTTCTTTCTAGCTGTAAACTTCAAAATTAGTGTTGTTATTTCAAAAACAAAATGAAATATAGGGGAAAAAACCAATTACAAAGTTATAGAATTTTCCCTGTTTAGAATGAAATGACATCTTACTAGAAATAAATGTATTGAAAGCTCTGAAATATAATTTTTATGTATCAACCACCAGCTTAAATATGTTATAAATTGCATACTGAAGTGATGCATTATATGGCAGATGTGCATTTGCTGATAAAACTAAGCATTTTTTCTTTTTCGTTTTTTATAAGAAAAAACATCAAGTATGCTTAAAATGTCCACAATCATGAATATACAGAATGTATAGCTGGCAACAGTGTACATACTGAATATACTTTTTATAAATTTTAATAAAGTAAATTGTACCTTACAAACATTATTTTATTTTTTAATGTTTAGTGCATTTGCTTTATAATGTTACTCTTCTGCATGCAGTTAGTGATATATAGTGATTGGATATAAAAAAAATTAACATTTCTGAAAGTGAATTAGAATATTTAATGCTTAAAATTTTCTGCTTCATTTCAAAATGTAATAATGCAGACATAAGAAAGTAAATGTTATATATATATATATTTATTTTTTTTCTCACTCTTTCAGACATCAAATATTATGGTAAGTCTTCTGGATATAGTTCCAACTGTACTCGATTGGTTTAACATTCCTTATCCAACTTACAAACTAAATAAAAGTCCTGTTACTTTAACTGGGAAATCATTACTGAAAATAAAAGACACAGCAACTCCTGAAAACAATTTGGTATTTGCAAGCCATAATCTTCATGAAGCAACAATGTATTATCCAATGAGAGTTGTAAGAACAGAAATTTTTAAACTTATACAAAATATGAACTTTAAAATGCCTTTTCCAATAGATCAAGACTTTTTTATTTCGCCAACATTCCAAGATTTATTGAATAGAACACAAAGAAAAGAAAAAACCTACTGGTACAAAAGTTTGGCTGGATATTATTACAGGCCACAGTGGGAGTTATTTAATTTGAAGACTGATCCATACGAACTCAAGAATCTAGCTGAAAATCCAGATTATGAAACAGTTTTAAAGAAACTGAAATCCATCTTAAGAAAATGGCAATTAAAGACAAATGATCCATGGATATGTTCACCAAATGCAGTACTTGAAAATACAGGAAAATATAAACAAGATCCACGGTGTTTGCCTCTATATAATGATACATAGTGCTTCATGAAAGAAAAACTTTTGAAGAATTGTTAATAGTTAATGAATTTTTTATTATAAATAGTTTTTTTATTTAATTAAAGTTTATCTGTGATATATAAATAATTTGGAAATATTTAGTGTAAATATATATTTATATATATATAAGAAAATTTAACCTTATCTTAGCTATATACATATATTTTTTTCTCCATCTGATATAATTTTTCTAACTCTAGTCAATTGAATTTTCATGCAATAACAATTATTTTTCACCTTTCTTTAAAAATGTCCAATGATTCTTTTTACCATACTTCCAAATTATCTAAATGCATACAGTATCATTTATTTCTCTTCTCCAAAATCTATTTACATATTTTTTCACAATTCACATATTTTGTAAATAATCTACACACATATAAAATAGTTTGATCTGACTGAGCCATAATAAACACACAGCCCAAACTAATGACAAGTATGAAAATTGGAGAGAAAATGCTTCTTATGATGTAAGCATGTACTATGACAGGATTTTTGAAAATTCATTTCCTAAATGGGTTAAATGGAAGGTCAAAAATTATAGAACATCTTGCTTTATCTCAGCAATCGTTTTATGCAGAAACGTTATGTTGTAGAAAATAAATTTACTAAAAACATAATTAGACACTTAATTCAGCAATTCAGCCAAAATCTATTTATATATTTTTTTTCAAAATTCAGTTTTTTTTGCTTTCTAATTCTTTTCATTTTTGTTTTAATCTTAAAAGTCAAAATTATTTTCGATTCCTTACTAAGTTACAGTCGAACCTCATTAATGCAAAAACTCAAATAAATTCTTTTTTTTTTTTTTTTTTTGTCAAATGTCTTGTATTGTCTGAACTTAAATATATTATATACAGCTGAACAGGACAATTGGAAACAGTTCATGCTATAAGTAATCTGGATTAAGCATGCTAATGTTAAAAAGGTTTGATTGTATTTGTTTTGCGAATCTCACTTTAATTTGCCATTTTGTTTATAAAGTTATTCTGGTGCTTTTTTGGGAAGACCACTGTATGTTTTTTTTTCTGCATCTAAATGCATACAATATATACAGCCGTCCCTCTTATAGCTAGTCATTTACCAAGAGTGTCTGTCACATTTCGGGTATTGTAGACATTTGCAATCTGTATTGAACAGCATGAGTGTCAGAGATAAGTTTTTGAAGAATTTTGTATTATTTTAACATTTCAGTACACAGGGATGCCACACAGAAAATAACAAAAAAGAGGAAGTTGGGCGTAAAATAAAATGTACGACATTTTTCCCATTTATGCATGAATTTTGTAAACTATATTGTTTATAATAAAATATGTTTAATGAAAATAAAATTTACAATACATTATTTTTTTAACTATCTTAAAAAGAAAAAAAAATTGTAAATCTTTAACATTTAAATCTTTCTACTGTCTATCAATCTTCTTTTCTACTGTCTTTCTACTTTCTATCCATCTGTCAGAGTTTGAAATATGCTGTTAATTCATTGCACATGAAAACTTATAAAGAGTAAATAAAAATTATTTTTCTTTAGTCCACAGTATTTCATATATATTAAAGTAACACAGCAACAGGCTCAGTGAGGAATTTTATATAGGAACATTTTAAAGCAATTCAGGTAATTTAGCAATAGATTCACTGATTATTCACGAGTGAATAGTGAAAAATTTGCAGTGTTTTTTTTCATGATTATTTGATGAAAATAGTTTTATTTTGCGATCATTTGACGAAAATCTGTATTTTGTCAAGCGATTGTACGATCGAAATTGCTATTTTATTCCGCAATCACTGGAACAAAAGGTTTTATTTTGCAATTTTGGAGAAAATAGCTATTTTATTCGGCGATCATTTGACAAAAATCATTGTTTTATTTCATAATCTTTCGCAGAAAATAGCTGTTTTATTCTATGATCGTTTGACGAAAATCGTTATATTTCGCGATCATATGACGAAAATAGTTTTATTTCGCTATTTGACGAAAATCTCTATTTCGCGATGGTTCGATAGAAATTGAGTGTTGTTCCGGCATCGTTTGACGAAAATAGTTTTATTTTGAGATTTCGGAGAAAATCGCTGCCTTTTTTTAACGATTATTCGATGAAAATCGTTGTTTTATTTCGCGATCGTTCGTCGAAAACGCTGTTTCATTTCGCGATGGTCTGACGAAAATAGTTTTATTTCGCGATCGTTTGACGAAATTAGTTTTATTTTGCGATTGTTTGCCGAAAATCGCCATTTTATTTCGCGATCTTTCGATCGAAATCGCTGTTTTATTTGCGATCGTTCAACGAAAACAGTTTTATTTTGCGATCGTTCAGCGAAAATAGCTGTTTTTTTTTTGCGATCGTTCGATGAAAATCGCTGTTTTATTTCGCGACAGTTCTACGAAAATCGCTTTTTTATTTTGCGATCTTTGATCGAAATCGCTGCTTTATTTCGCGATCATTCGACGAAAATATCTCTTTAACTTTGCGATCGTTTGGCGAAAATAGATGTGTTATATTCTATGATCGTTTGACGAAAATCGTTATATTTCGCGATCTACCGATCGAAATCGCTTTTTTGTTTCGCGATCATATGGCGAAAATAGTTTTATTTCGCTATTTGACGAAAATCTCTATTTCGCGATGGTTCGATAGAAATTGAGTGTTGTTCCGACATCGTTTGACGAAAATACTTTTATTTTGAGATTTCGGCGAAAATCGCTGCCTTTTTTAACGATTATTCGATGAAAATCGTTGTTTTATTTCGCGATCGTTCGTCGAAAACGCTCATTTCGCGATGGTCTGACGAAAATAGTTTTATTTCGCGATCGTTCGTCGAAAACGCTGTTTCATTTCGCGATGCTCTGACGAAAATAGTTTTATTTCGCGATCGTTTGACGAAATTTGTTTTATTTTGCGATTGTTTGCCGAAAATCGCCATTTTATTTCGCGATCTTTCGATCGAAATCGCTGCTTTATTTGCGATCGTTCAACGAAAACAGTTTTATTTTGCGATCGTTCAGCGAAAATAGCTGGTTTTTTTGCGATCGTTCGACGAAAATCGCTGCTTTATTTCGCGATCATTCGACGAAAATATTTGTTTAACTTTGCGATCGTTTGGCGAAAATAGCTGTTTAATTTTGCGATCGTTCTACGAAAATCGCTTTCTTATTTCGCGATCGCTCGACGAAAATCGCGGATTCTAAAAAATCTAAAAAAGCTGAAATCCGCCATTTGGCGGAAAAGTGGCATCCCTGAGTACATCATCAGCGAGAAGTCTTGGTTAATAGTATGGATACTTATTATAACACCCTTCATAATGACAATGCTAATTGAGTATTTACAAGGAATATAAACCATCTTAAGTCTCTTACTTCATAATATACCATGATAATTTTTTTAAAGTGTGGACAGTAGAGATCTGCACGGGCCGGAATTTCCAGGCCCGGGCCGTTGTAAAACTCAAAAGTTCGGCCCGAGCCCGGCCCGGCCCGTTCCAATTTTTAGCTCACAGGCTATCATAGCCTGAGAGCTTATGTGCCCGTCCGTTCTGTATGTATGTGCGTATGTGCGTAACGCGATAACTCATGATAAAAATATCGGATCCACTTGAAATTTTGTATATAGGTATATCCTGATAAGGCGCTTCCCTGATTAGTTTTTGGAGTTCATTCGATATGTATAAGAGGGGGAACGGGGGGCTCATGCCCCCCGTTAGTTGATATAAATAGGATTTTCATGCAGAATTAAGTTTTCAAAATTTAGATTAGGATCATTCTGATGAGGCGATTCCGTGACTGTTATTTGGTGTTCATTGAATAAGTATAAATAGGGGGAACAGGGGTTCTAATCCCCCCCCCCCCCGTTAGTTGATATAAATGGGATTTTCATGCAGAATTAAGTTTTCGTTCAAAATTTAGATTAGGATCATTCTGATGAGGCGATTCCGTGACTGCTATTAGGTGTTCATTGAATAAGTATAAATAGGGGCAACAGGGGTTCTAATGCCTCCCCCCCCTCTTAATTTATATAAATAGGTTTTTCAAGCAGAATTTTCAGATTTCGTTCAAATCTCTGAATCGTTTTGGAAGTTTAATGGTTAAGTATAAAAGAAGGGGATAACTCCTTTTAAATTATATAAATGCTAAATGGGTTTTTATTAAGAATTATCTAATTTGCTCTGAATTTTGGGTATAGATTTTTTATATGATAAAGCATGTCTTTGATAGTATAGGAGGTTCAATGATTAAGTATAAAAAAAGAGGAAAGGGGAGAGCTGTTTCCCCTTCTTAATTTTTTTTTCGAACGGAATTAACCCTTGAAAATATAAGGCTTTAATGTACAATTAGTATTTGTAGCCTGTGAGCTCAATGCCATCAGTTTAACTGGGCAGTATTCTTTATTATAGTTTAGGCCCAGCTCGTTTTGACCTGTTACAATTTCTACGATTTCTAAAAATTCAGATTTTTATTAGGATGAGCGAAGCGAATCCTCTACTAGCCCACTCAAATTACATTTTGTCGTACGCTTTACAAAAAAACTATTCAATATTTTGATTTGAAATTAAACCCAAATATAAATTATGATCTGTAGATTTGCACAATATAATTTTTTTTATAGAATAACTTTTAAAAAAATTATTATTTTAATTAATTTATTTTACATGTTTTTCCATTACGGACGCATTTTAAAAAAATAAGAAATAAAGCATGCATATTTTCAGAAGAATAAATAATTCATAGAGTTAACAATTGTAGATAGAATCATGAATAATTAGATAAAATAAAATATATTTTCTTTATTCCGACAAAATCATTTACGCTGATGTCACTTACGCATATTAAAAGAATTATATTGTGTTTTATTTTTTTTTTTCGTAAAGTGGCAACAAAAAAATTGTAAACAAATAAAATTAATTGTTAAATTCATTATATAAAGAATTATTTGAATTCGAAGATTGAAAATTAAACAAAATGAAACATATATATTATTATTTTGGTTTATGTAGTACTATTTTTAAATGGTTTGCCGTTTAAAAACAATTTATAGAATATATTAGTTCTATTATAAAAAATGCCAAGAAAACATATACTTACTGGATGAAAAGAATGCGAATATGATATAGCTTTAAGGCAAGAGGTTAGATACCAGCGTAGAAAACGGCGGCATAGATGTCATATACACATCATATCAGCGCGATTTTTCCGACGCCAATTTCGCAAAAACCTGGTTTTCGAATACCAGTTACTATATATATTTTTTAAAAAGGGAATAATAATAAATTTTTAAAAGTTTAATTAATACCTGTGGAACAAAACAATTTATATAATTTAAAAAGAGAAAATAAAAGTAAATAAACAATTTATTAATAAATAAACAACTTCTGGGTTGCCATGTCAAGCAAAATAACTACACTTTGTCGCCAATTAAGTACTCCGGTGCATATATGACATTGGCGTCCGAAAAAAATAGCGCCAATGTGGTGCGTATATGACATCTGTGTCAAAAGGACGACATGACGAATCTCTTCTGATAGAGAATGCATATACTCGGAAAAATGCTTTAAATTTCGAAGATGCACAAAAAAATTTTAAATTATATTTTTGTAAAATTTTTCATCATCATTGGCTTGGCATTCACTCTAACGGATTTCAAAAGACTTGCCATAAATGTATAGTAAATAATATAACTAGATATTTTTTCTTTAGCTAATAATATGGATCCTGGTCCACATCCTTAAATATTAAATAGCTTAACTTTCGTCGAGGAGAAATTAATTGCCCAAATTCGTCCAGTTATTACTGTTCATCGCATTAAAGGTGGTCAGCTTGAATACAGTGGGCAAATTATTAATTTTCATCAAGATATAATAGGATTTTGTACTTTATTACCTCATTCCATAGATACTATAACACAGTACATTTTTGGGTACTACTTGATTATCCCGTCGACCAAAAATATAATGCCAAATTTCAGGATTAAATACCAATAATGGATTATCATAAATTAAACATAACAAACGTGATTGTTATGTCATCAAGTGATTTTTTTATTAGGGTACTATTTGGTTATCCCGTCGACCAATTTCGTCAAATAATAAAAATAGCCAAACTATTAGCACAATTGCACAAATTGACGCTTAAAAAAAAAAAAAAAAAAAAAAAAAAAAAAAAAAAAAACGAAAAATCAAATAAGTTAGTAAAACATTAATAAAAATCCAAATAAAAAGTCGAAGTAAGGTACTACTTGATTATCCCGGCAATCAATATATGATAAAAATTCAAATAATAAAAATAGCCAAACTATTAGCACAATTGCACAAATTGACGCTTTAAAAAAAAAAAAAAAATAACGAAAAATGAAATAAGTTAGTAAAACATTAATAAAAATCCAAATAAAAAGTCGAATTAAGGTACTACTTGATTATCCCGGCAATCAATATATGATAAAAATTCAAATAATAAAAATAGCCAAACTATTAGCACAATTGCACAAATTGACGCTTTAAAAAAAAAAAATAAAATAACGAAAAATGAAATAAGTTAGTAAAACATTAATAAAAATCCAAATAAAAAGTCGAATTAAGGTACTACTTGATTATCCCGGCAATCAATTTCGCCAAATTATACAAATCGCCAAACAATTGGCCAAATTAAACAAATTGACATAATTTTTATTTTAAATAACGAAAGAACAAATAAATTAATGAAACATTACTAAGAATACAAATAAAACTTCATAATAAAAATAATTTGATGGCATAACGAACACGTGATACGAGTTTAATGTTATGTAAATGTGATATTTTTTATCATCATTATTACCATTTAATCTTTTAGTTTGGCGGTACCTATTTGGTCGACAGGATAATCAAGTAGTACCAAATAATATAAGAAAAAAAGGTTACTATCCAATAAATAACTAATGAAATAATGCTTCGCGAATCCAAACAAAGCATGGCTTTTGCTAGTCATATAATTAAGATTTTTTTAAAGAGTACTGCATACTTATCTATGGAATGATTTTACAGTATATTTTACAGGAAATACACATTAGTAACATTAATGATAACTAAGGTTCTTAGGCTTTCAACATTCAAATAAAGATTCATTAAAAAATTAATATGGCTTAGAATTAAAGAAAAAAAAATTTAAAAACATCATAACTTTTGAACTGTTTAATAAAAGAAGATTTATAAAAATATTTCTATATCATTTTATTAAAGATTTTAAATCTAAATTCATATGTTAATTCAAAGAAGCTCCTTTCTGATACATTTCTAAATTCATTTTTTTCTTGTGAAATCAATTTTTTTCTCAGAAATGCATAAGTTTAGCAGGTGTCTTTATTCCAAAACTATATAATCGAATGGCGTTATCCATTTTTTGATACAAGCAATTTAAGAACATTGCAAGCAAATAAAATATTGTCATAGTTGGCATTTTGAATAGAATTTCCGTAAGCGATAGCATGGGAAAGGAGAAAAACCTGCAACCATTTGAGAAACTATTGTATCTCAACAAGGTTATACAAGTATTTTATTTACCAAAAATGAAAAACGCTATTCGATTCCAAATTCCTTCAATAGTCAGGCTTATCACTTTTATATTTTTACAATTAAAAATTAATGTAAAAATGTGTCAAACTTTCGCGTTATTGAAAAATTAATTTAAAAACTATCAAGAAGTATATATCCAAAGATTAAGCTAACATAAGTTCTTTATCGCTGTTCATAATTTTACAAATTATGTTGTCTGCCCTACAGATCTTGAGAACAATTAAGTCTTCTTTCGGTCCGGCAAGTCTATATGTAGAAAAATAATGCCTTGATCTCCAATTTTGATCTTGGCCCTGCACAAGTCAGTTTAAAAAATATTAAAACGGGTTACACACATTGTAACTGTCCGATGCCGATCTCTGCACTGCACAACTTACATTTTTATATTTATGCGGTCAAACTAGTATGGCTCGTGACACACATTCATATTTATTCTCATTAAAACCATTTTCGTTGAAAATAGGTTTATATTTTATTGTTTACGTTTAAATCTTCAAATCTTCAATTTTTATATCGGCCCGGCCCGTATGGCTCGTTGAATTTTTTTGCCGGCCCGGCCCAGCCTGGCCCGTTTATTTTGTTTGTTGGTACGGGCCACGGGCCCGTGCAGACCTCTAGTGGACAGTGCTCTGCATTTGTAAAATTTCAATTGAGATAAAAATGACTTTTAATTTTTGTTCACTGAATTGCAGAGTGAAGTTTGAAATTTCTATTGTTGGACTTACTGAGTGATGAATTAAAATTGGGTGGAATCTATCACAGATAGTAATAGTGGAAAGTTTTTTGTAATAATTTAAAAATTGTGAACAAATTATGTCAAATACTGTTTGCTCAGAGAAAATACTATATACTGATTGTGATCTATGCAAACATTAATGTTGCATAAACATTTTAAATTATGTATTTGATAATTATTATTAAAACATTTTAAGCTTTTCTATTTATATAATGTTGTATTCTGTAATGCAACCTACAAAAATGTTTCTCAAACTATCACATCAGACTTTAAATGCATTACACGCATTCAGATCACTTTCTTAAATTCGATTTTTACATGTTATATTATATAGTCAATGACTGGTAAAAGATATCTAAATTCATTTAACATTATAAAACTATAAATTTAAGAATTAGAAACAAACATGTATATCTTATTTAAAAATTTTATAACTGTCAAATTTTATGCTAAAAAAAAAATGACTTGATCACCGCAGGATAAATGGAATGCAGAATATTTCTAAAAGACAATTAATTCCAAACTTAAGATGTGAACAGTTTTTCTATCTCAGCGGTAAGGAAACAGGAAAGAGATATTCAAAGCTTTATTAATTACAGATCATTTGCATGCTTTCATACATATTATATGATCAGAAATGGATTAACTACTACCTGTGCCCCTAGGCTTGACTTTCTGAGGGCCCCCTTTCACTCCTTCAAAGTGGTATATACTGGAAAAATTAAAACAAATGCTTGCTTCATTAACTCATAAATCATTGATGATTAAAATATAAAAGATTACGACAAAGAATTTCGCAAACCTTTTGTCTTTTGTATTAATGTCCGACCAGTGTAAAAGAATATTTTCTTGTTCTTTATATAAGGAAAATGTTAGCACCGGGCCCCCTTTTCTTCTGGGCCCCTAGGCTTCAGCCTACTCAGCCTAATGGGTAATCCGCCTCTATATATGATCTGTTTATCCTGGAGTTGGTCAAATCATTATTTTGCATGGTATAAATTAGTAATTTTCAAATTATCAATAGCTTTCATATTTAAAAAAGACATCTTTTTAGTTCCTCTTTTTTGTTTTTTGTTAATGTTTTAGTTATTTTCAAACTGTGCAAAATAAATAGAGCACTGATTATCTGCAAATTGATTTTCTAAAATATTCTAAATTTTCTCACACAATTTTTTCCCCCTGAGATGTAGATTTTGCAGTTCTTTATTAATTGTGTTTGATGAGTTAACATTCTGTACAGTATCAAAATTTGTTAAAGTGCTATATTATGGAAAATTATAAATTCAATAACAAATAAAATTAGAATGTTTAAATTGTAAAGTGTCATGCATTATTTAAACTTTGTGAGTGTGCACAATAATGAATTACATTCTTATATAGTTATGAAAAGTGGCAAGTTGATTTCAAAATTAAAAAAAAAAAATCTGCTAACAAAATTGAAAAGTGATTCTATTTATTGACAACACCTCATATCATGTTGATCAAGCAGAGCATTTGCCAAATGTGAAAATGTGCTATTTTCTACTGAATACCTCTTTGAAATTACAGCCGTTAGATCAAGCCGTAGTAAAGTGATTTAAATTAGAATACAGTAGATGAGCTCTTCGATATTTACTGCCAAGATAGATGGTAGCAACAGTGCCTCTAAGCTTGTGAAGTATCGAATGCAATATCCTGGATGAAGTTTTCAGGGAAAATATAAAAATTCGAACCATTAGAAAATGCTTTAAGTCATGTGCTCTTTCCTTATTTGAGGAAAAACAGATATACCCTCTTGCTGAAGAAAATAACTATAATGTTGTAACAATCAATGATGAAATGAACATTGAATGTTTTACTCATGACTGTAGTAATCCCCATGATTTTGCCAACGATGAAAACATCGAGTGTTAAGATGAATTGTTTGAAAACTGGGAACAACTTTTTTTGAGGACACAAAAACAGATAAGCTATTTTCTGACATGTACCACCTATAGCTATAATCTTAGACAAGTACTACTTATTTTAATTCTAATTCATCACTTTATTAGGTAAATTTGTCATAGAAAAAGACAAAATGATGAAGCTGAAATACTTAAAATCTCAAAGTTGAAAACTAATTTCGAGTTTCAATTATAATTATGCTGATGATAAAAAAAATTCAATAACATATTTCATAATTTAAAGGAAGCCTAGTAACAAGTGTTGTAAAGGCCCAATTACAAAAATGTAAACAAAGAAGGATTGGAAAATATGGAAATAAAATTATATACATACAAAATTTTTATTCAGAATCTCATATTTTGCATCGAATTTCAACCATTCCCTATTAGGCAAACACTTCTCTTAGCCACTATTTTTACATGCAACTGACACTGGTTATTTTATAAGATTTTCATTGCATTGTTTTTTAATTAAAATCAACATTCACAGATATCTAGTTTAAGGATAACTTATCTGTCTTTGATTGTGTTTCACACAAAATATTTAAATGTAAACAAAATATTTATACATATAAATTTACTTCAGACACATTTCATTTATTTATTTTGCAAAACAATACAGATTTTTACTATACAAAATTATAATTTTTATATGTTTTGTTTTACACAAATATACAAATAGAGTGCTATATATGCCATCAATTAGAATAACTGAATTTTCTTATGCTGATAGAATATATAATAAAAACATATCAATAAATCAGAAAAAGCAGGATAGTAAAGTATTAAGTAATTTTCTAATTAAGTAATCGGAGTTTATTTGATAAAAAAGAACATTAAATAGATTATTAATTAAATATATATATATAAAACTTCAAAAAAGAACATTTAATAGATTTGCCATACAATTATTGTTGAATTTTGTAATACATTATAATTATTTTTATAGAATAAAACCTGTTAAAACAGAAATTGTATAACACAGAAATCTATACTATAATGTAGATGGAGGAAATTTATGGTTCAGATGAAAATAACAGTAATTTTCTTAACTAATTATCTGTTTAAGATCAAATTTCCCTAGTTGAAAAACCAAACCCAAGCAAACACTAAAAATTTTTTTCTTAAAATGAAAAAAACACAAATTTTATCAAAGGACCACAGAAAAAACACATACTTAAAACTGAAAAGAGCATAACCCCACCCCCCTTTTTTTTCTTTCTAATACTTAGCCACTTAGAAATAAAATTTGTTTTGACTGTTTTCAAATAACCAGATGCTATATATATATTATTTGTATTACATCTACTAAGATAAAAGCGATCTTACCCTTATCATATAATTTTGAATTGTTTCAGTACTTCAAAATAAATTTATTTATGGGTTATAGAATTCGAACTTTGCACATTTAGCAAGACAAATTGTCTTATTCATTTTATGAAGTCATTTAGCTTTCTGCGAAATTAATGTAACTTAACAAATTATGTTTTTTTGCAATTGTATATTTCAGACAATAGCAGAAATATGTCATTTGATTGTCATGCTATTACATCATCAGTTGTTATGCAAATTGATGTTGGTATATTTTGCTTTGATAATTTTCAGGGTTTTTATCTTTATATCAATTAATTTTTAAAGTTTTTCATTCTGTTTACAATAGCCACATGTAAATAAATTTTTAATTTGAATTTATTTAGAATGAATCAAATTAAAAAAAAAAAAAAAAAAAAAATAGTCAGCACACTGGGAACTTTTAATGTATAATGATATAAAAATTATTGAATTCCTATGTATCTTTTTTGCTCCTATAAAAGTTTTTTAATCGAACGATTTTAACCAACTTTAATATTAAATATCTCTTAAAATAATTATTCGATTCGAAAAGTGTCTGAATGAGCATATTTATCAAACATTCCTCTATAATATCACTGATACTCATATTTTTGTACGCAACAGTTTTTTTAATATTAACAAAGAAAGACCTCTGGTCACAAAAATTCATTGACAGCAACAATAACAGCATTAGTTACTTTTTTTAGACTGGAGAAAGATTACAAAAATGGAAAATTCTTTTAAAATGAATTTTTACCAACCTCTTAATCTTCTGTCTTAGCAGGTTTTTAAGAAAATCCAATAATATTAATTAGATTTATCACAAAATGATATATATTAACAAATGTTTTACACAACAGAAAATAGCAATTTTAATTTTTAGCAATAAAAAAGGTGCACCAGTTTTTTTTTTTTTCCTCATTATTATTATTATTATCTACAGAAAAAGAGGAAGAGATCATTTTCATATTAAAAGGATAGAGATTTGCTGAATCAATGTGTGTCACTTCATAAAATCTATTAAAAGGTGGCTATCTTATATTAGAGATTACAGCAGTAAACATAACAAAGAAGGAAATATTTGTAAAAAAGAAAAATATATATGAAGTTATCCAAAACCATTTTCATTTTTAAAACATAACAAAAACAGTATAATAATTCCAATGAAAAATTGTTCAGTCATTGGTCAAAGAAAGACTCCTCATAAAAATGCAACAAAATAGGTAATACATGTAAAATAGTCAGACAAATTAAATTGAAAATTAAAATTATGAACATTTTCTTTTCTTCAGAATTATAATGAATATAGGGATGCAATGAATATTTGACCACTTTTTATTATTTGCCCTCTTGCCAAATACACTTTGATATTTAGATGAATAAATTCAACTTTTAAAAAATTATTTCAATGTTTTTCTCAAATCCAAATCGGCCATTGTTCAGTGCATTCTTGAAGCTATTTTCATTCTTAAATGTACAAAATTTACATCTGATTCATATGTTAAAAAATCAAATAGAATTTTCTATAAAGGGCTAAGGATGTTTTAGAAAATGGTGTTATTTAAACCAATTTTATAATTAACTATTAAAGAGAAGTCTCCATTGTAGAATCAAATGACATACACAGCTAATATTGGCTATATATGGTACGTTATGAGTGATTCCAGATGTTGTGATAAAAAAAAAAAACATTTAACATGCAGAAGAAGTGCCGGAACAGTTCAAATTTATAGTAATTGTGACATCATTGCCCTCAAATGTGAGACCTTACAGGAGGATCCTCTTACTTGAAGATCACAATGAATTTACTGCTAGCCAGGAATGAGGATCCTGTATAACAGGTTAACACCTGATATTTCAGTCAGCAGATACAACAACACATGCACATAAACAGTGGATTACAACCCCAAGACATAGTACACATATCGAAAAATGCTTGGATAATAATGCCTGTAAATTTCTAGCATATATAAGGATGGCTTTGTAATTGTCAGAAAAATTCTCATTGTTCAGTTTTTTTAAACATTTTATTAAAGAACAGTTTTAAATATATTTAAAAATAAATATTACATAAGAATGAATATTATTGATACTGTTGGCCTCAGTTTGTGTATTCACCTTTACAATGGTGGATCTAAGGGGGGGGCGATGGGGCGATCGCCCCCCCCCCTTTGAGCCCTGTAAAGGGTCTGAAAAAGATGCCCGCACGGAAAAAGGATTGGACTTAAACTTGAGACCGGCGCGCCCCGGGTCGGGCCGCGCCATTTTTAAGTCACGGAACTGGGTCAGGTCTTTACACTTTCAGAGCCGTGGCGGATCGAGTCTTACTTTTTCCTGTAGAGCGGGATCGAGACACACTTTTCTTTTCAGGGCGGGCCTGGCGTGGATTTCGTTCTTCCTTGAGGTAAACGCTCGGTCTAAGATCGAATTTTTAAGATCGAACCAAACCATAAGGTAGGAGAAGCAATGGCAGATCTAAGGGGGGAAGGGCGAAAGGGCGATCGCCCCCCCTTAGATCCGCCATTGGCGAATTCAAGGAAAATGCGCCTTGGCATTTTTCAAGGCGAAAGGGCGATCTTCCCCCCCCCCCCAGGGCTAATAAAAGTTTCTTAAAAAGACATGCATCTTCGCAGAAAATGAATTGAAGCCTAACTCGAGTCCGGGGCGGGCTGCCCCTTTTTAATTTCGCAAGGCTCGGGCTGGATCAGGTCTTCTCGCTTTCAGAACTGGCCAGAATCGTGATCATTATTTTTCTGCAGATTTGGGTCGGGCCCAATGGCGGATCTGAGGGGGCGATCGTCTTCACTTCTTGGGCAATAAACGTTTCAAAAAATACATGCATCCTTGCAAGAAATGAGTTAGATCCTAACTAGAATTCAGCCCCCCCCTCCCCCCCAGGCCGCGCCTTTTTAAGTTCGTGAGGCTCGGACTGTGTCTGGTCTTACAGCATTCAGAACTCGGCCGTCATTTATTTGATACTATCATGATCATTATTTTTCTGCTGATTTGGATTGGGTCTGACTTATTTTTCTTCCAGATTGAGTCTGGCCTGGAGTCATTCTTCTTAGATGTCTGCATTAGAGATGACACAGGTTCAGACTTAGCCTGTGTCCGATACGAGATCGTGCTCTGTTTTCATGCTGGTCTACTGATTCGGACTCATTTTTTCTGAAATCTGAAAATTTTATTTATCGATGAATAGAAAAATGTAAAAAACTTTTTTTCCTCTTAAAAATTAGTACTTATTCTTTTTCAAATCAATGTCTTGCTATTTTGATAAAAATCAAAAGAGGCACAATTTTTTTTTATTTTAGTATTTGAATGCTCTTAAAAAAACAAAACAAAAAAAAACAATTAGTCATATCTACATCTGTAGATTTATGTTCAAGCATTGCTGACGACAGCCGATCTGGCGCCTACAAAAAAAGGCAGGAATAATGAATTTGTGTTTAGTTCGATTTTTGTTTGTGGCAGAGATTATTTTGCAATTGGATCTTTTATTATTATTATTATTTAGACATGTAACGTAAAAAGAATATTTTCTTTTGATTTTATTTTGCGGTTACCGAATAATTTAAATTTCTAGTATATGCAACATATACAAGTCATCATCGCTTTTCATATGGAAATAACTGTAGTAATTATCATTTCTTTTCGGAACTCTGTTGATGCCGTAACGGTAAGTAAATGTATTTACCATATTCTTGCGATCGAATAGTGTTTCCTCTGTTCCTAAAAAAGTGTTGAACTTTAAAATTTTTAATTTGAGGTTATTTTTTGCGTCATGCAATAACGAAAGCTTGTTATGAAGAATGAAATGGTTATAGATAAAAATGTGCATTTTTTACAGAAAATTTAAAAATGTTGTTCGATTTGACAGATAATAGACAGTATTTTCTACAGGTTCCATGCATTTATTCATGAAACACACTTCATTAACATGTCCATTGTCCATAATATTTTTTTACTAAAACAGAGACAACATATGATAATCCTTTTATGCGTAAAGTATATTTTTATTTTACATCAAACTGTTCTTTTGATAATATTAAATTTAATTTTTCGTTTAACAGCCCTTTTTTTAATATAAAAAATAACTTTAAAATTATAATTACTTTTGGAACATTTTTATAAGTATTATGCAATTTTTTCTACTGTATAATTTCATTATCGGGTTTTGCTCTTGATGCCGCAAAATGTTTCTGCCTCAGGCGGGACCGGGCTGTGGAATAATAGCCCAAATTTATCTCTAGTTCGCACTGACCAAAATTTCCCTGGTCGGGGTTCGGCTCGGAATGAAAGTTAAATTTCGGTCCTTGTCCGACCCAGCCTAGACGTATGCATGTGCCCGATCCTGTCTGAGTCGGCGAAATAATTCCAAATTTTCTAACGGGCCAGCAAAATTAGAATAATTTTTCCAACAGGCCGGGCCAATAAACAAAATAAACGGGACGAACCGGCAAAAAAATATTGAAGGGCAATATGGGCCGAGTTCATAAAATCGGTCAGTAATCATCAGTCGAAACTACACTGCTCAAAACAATTAAAGGATATTGGAAGTTTTATATAAAATAAATATATAAACGAAATTTTTTTTGCTGAAAATAGAAGAAGAGAATCACAAATGCAAATTTTTCTGGTTTTCAAACTGTGGAGTATGCAAATTTTGAGTTCGAGTCAAAAATGTTGCTTCAGCGGCAGCAAATGAAATTTGACTTTCAACTGGATAAAAGAGAATGAAGACAAGGATGATCGGCATTCAGTGATTGCTTTGTTTCGATGAGTACGATGTCTCAGCGAAGTCATTCGACAGATTCAGAAGCTTGGAGAATTGTTGGTGTTGGTAGGTTAGAAAGGGGCCAAACTCAAGCCGAAGTAGCGCAAGCCATTGGAGTGTCACAAAGTGTCATTTCCAGGATCTGGAACCTTTTTTTGGAGAGTGGATGTGCAGGCCGAAGACCAGGGCAAGGTCGTATGATGGGATTCCATCAACAGATGGTTTTCTCATCGCCTCCTATATCCATTTATTCATTAATTCATTCACTCATAATTTATTTTAATATTTATTTATTTATTATTTCATAATAACCATATCCAATAAATATTAACTTACCTTTCAATTCCTTTCCAGCCGTTATCAACTTCATAGCATTCAATAATCCATTTAACTTCAATAGCCTTTCGTAATTTCTTTCACGGACTCCATCTTTAATTTCAAACAACATCGACAATAACTTATCTCCGACTAATCATACTTTTCCGTAACGATATTTTTCCCGCCAGATGGCGACTTGGAATATCGTAACATTAATCAAATCTTTCATCCGCTTTACCAAATTGATCTTTCGATTCGTACACACGTCGTTTTCTCGTTGGCTCGTTTCGTGGGCGTTGCTCTTAAACGATGTTTTCAATCCGGCCAGCTTGGTATAAATATACGATGTAGATTTCTAATCTTCGCCCCTTTTATCTTCCTACAAATGGAAGGATTTCAAGTAACTGTATTGAGGCTGGTCCTCAATCTGGATGTATTGATTAATACTTGTTTTTAATAAGTTTATTTTTAATTGTTTTTAACCAACATACTGATGTCAACTGTTAGCTCAACTATCCATATGTTTACCTGTGCTCATGTGATGGAGTTCACCATGTAAAGTCTTCTGTAGAGCCAAGTCTACTTCTCAAAGTAATCAATAAATACTTTAGTTTTATTTTTGACTTTTGTTTTCTGTTAAAGAGATCAACACCAATTCTGTTCAAACATATTTTAACTTCCACGATTGTGTTAGGTGCCAGCAGAAGCTCCATATGTGCTAATCTGCTACTGTAAGGATATTTTTTCAGTGTATATAGACCTCTAAAGGCTATATTACGCACATTAAGGGGTTATGGGCGGAAGCCTAACCCTGGAAGCCATTTTGAGCAGATCGATCTTGGCAAGCAAGAGTGAAATATTATGTTTTGAAATATCCTGGATTACGTTTATTGATTTCTTCTTTATGAAAAACTGAATTTTTTTTTTGCTGGACTTTATGATTTGCAGAACTTTATTTATATTTTTCAAGAACTTTAATTTATATTTCTGCCGGACTTTTGTTTACAGAACTGTTTACTTATATTTTGAAGAAGTTTTGATTTATTTCTTTGCTGAATTTTTATGATTTACAGAATGAATTAATTACGTTTATATTATTTTATGCATCAATTATATTTCTACAATAGACTGTTTTTGAGTTTTACTGAACTTTATCCTATTTTGAAATTTTTTTTTGAGAAATTGAACTCGGTTTTTAACAAAGAACCGACGAAAAAGTCGGAGGGGCGGTAGCACTTAAAATTTTTTTTGCTTGAAAATTTATCCTGAAATTTTTTTTAAAATGGCCACTAACACTATTGACAAACTAAGTTCAAGAAATAATGCCACATGGGCTTGCGATATGAAGTATTTGTTGGAGAAAGGCCTATGGTATATAATACATTTAAAGCAAGAAACCCCAGTTTTGACTGCAAGTGTTACTGCAGAAATGGTTAACCAGTTTACCTCCTGTGCAAATAAAGCTCTTTCATTAATTTACTTGAATATAGAACTTGAATTTAAAAGGTTAATAGAAGATTGTCAAGAGCCTGTTGAAGCATGGAGAAGGTTACACAAAAATTTTCATCCTGACTCACGTACCCATCATATGACCTTGTTCAACGAACTCATGGAAGAAAGGATAAGATATGGAGAGTCCATTAACCTATTCGCCAATCGTTTAAAGAAGATTTACTCAGAAATAAAGCTCATAGATGCAAATTTTTCTGAATGTTACCTGACCTACCAATTCTTACGATTTTTACCATCCAGCTTCGACAATCTTGTCCAACAACTCTTATCCAAACCTGAGGCATCCTTTAAGTTTGATCTAGTTGTGGATGAATTGGTTGCAGAGGAAACGAGGCAGAAGTTACGTGATCGGGACAGTGCCAAACAGGTCAGTGTCTCCACTACTGCTAAAGTTACTAAACCCTTTAAGAGCAAACCTCGCTTTAAGAAATCTCAACAGAGGAAATGCTGGAGATGCGGGAAGTTAGGCCACATCCAAGTCAACTGCTACACCAGATCACCTGATCGCCAGTTCCGTCATCCTTCGCCTTCTTCCAGATCCAGTCGTCCATATTCTTTCAGTAGATCCAGTTCCCGAAGTCGACATTTTCAAAGATCTCCCGAGAGATGCCTGAGTGACTCATCATGCCCATCTGACGACTCCGACTGTGGTTCCCGAGACTCGTCACCTGCTCCTAGACGCTCCAGAGATAGATGCAAGACTCCCAGACAGCCTTCCAGATGCCCCGTCTCCTCATTTTTTCAGTTGCAGAAGCGGTGGCTCTTGCACGAAACTGTCAGATAGTTCATGTAAGTCGAATCTTTTTGTTTCACATTCTAGTCTTAGTAATGTTGTAAATGATTCGGATTGGATTTTTGACAGTGGTGCAAGTCACCACTTTTGTAACAATAGAAAATTGTTTTCTAAATTTGAAGAGTTAAATGATGAAATGTCTGTTGCTGTTAAAAATGTACTGTTTCCTATTAAGGGCAAAGGGGAGGTCAAACTACGTTTTGGTCAAAGAGTTTTTACCTTGTGTAATGTAATGTATTCAGACCAATTACGTAGAAATTTAATTTCGGGTCCCCAATTGGACCTTAATGGTTTAACTTTTAAAGGAAACAATGGTGAGGTAAAGATCTGTCGGGGGGGGGGGGGGGGCGAGTATTTATTTAGTGCATCTTTAAAAGACCGAGTTTACAGGTTATATCCTGAGATTTGTTTTTAATGGGTAAATTCGTTAAGTTTGAAAGTTCTGTTGGTTTTAAGCGCAGTGTAGCTGTGCTGGGCACCGATGATTATGCCCTCTTTTCTCCCAAGGTTGCGGTTAATCGAGATGATGCTGTCGAAGATGAACCTGAGGTCATCCCAGGTCCTTCCAGCAGTTCTCAAGATTGCCCACTTGGGGGGAGGGGCAGGGCCCGATTATGACTAATTGGGGCCCTGGGCAAAGATAAAGTAGAGGGGCCCCCTTTGAATTATTGCAATGTTATTCAAATAGAACATATGGTCACTCATATGTGTATGCGTTATACATAAACATATTTTCGCCCCTAGGTTATAAATAGAAGAAAATTCTTAGCTCCGTCAATTTTTAGTAAATACCTTAATTAATAAAAGTATGCTTTTTTTCCTTTATACAGGACAAAACTCTTTTATATAACTTTAACAATTTGTTATATCACTTTAAAGATGAAATTAATAACTTCAATTTATGGAAGAATTGGAAATGGAAAAAAATTTAAATATTTTATAATTCAATGTATGGATTTAGGGGCCCCTTATGGTCTGGGGCCCATGGGCAAAGTCCCGATTTGCCCATGCGGTAATAAGGGCCTGGGGAGGGGGGACATGGATTCAGGGTCCAGTAATGGCAGATATTTTTACCAAACCATTGTCTAAATATGAAATACTTAACTTTATAAAGATTCTATTTCTAAGTGATGATGCAAAATAGTTTTTAAATTCATATCATATATAAATTTTTCATGTATTTCATATTTAAATTTTTCTATATAACGTACCTAACTTAAGCTGGTATTATTTGTAACATGTCAAGCTTTTTGTAACTACACTATTCCTTAAAAATTATAACGTTTAAAAAGATAAGTGTAGACATCTGCTATTGTTACTGTTAACTAACCAGCATCATTAATCAGCATAGATAACTAGCTATCTTGATCATGTTATAAAATTTTAAATTGTAAAACTGTACTTGATTGTTAAAAATATTTTTAAAGTGATTTCTTTTTAAACCAATAGCTTTTAATTGGTAAAGAAATCTTATTTTTAAAGTGTTTGTACTTGTGTTTATACAATCTTTGTTTATATGCATATAATTAATTTCTGTTTGTTCATTCTAGGCATCTAGGGCCAACAGCCATTTTTTGTGAGTGCATGTATTCCAGGTACCGGAAGATTGTCAGGAGTATAAATGAGTCCCTAATTCATATTATTGAATTTGAATGATAGAATTTTTGAAAGAGCCGTTGTGTTGTCCATCAGGACTAGATGCCTGGAGTTCAAGCTTAAAAATGAAAATTTTTAAATTTTTTTTCTGCATAAATTTTCTTTTTGTCAATTGTAATAAAGATTTATTTAAATATTGTGATCAAGAAATCAACTAAAGCTGGTTGTAACATTTCCAAATTGGAAATTATTAGCTTCTTGAAATGGTACGTCATATTCATGTTCTTCTTTCATACTTTAAATTTTGAAAAGTTTCTATTTGCACTTTTTAAGGATTAACTTTCATGTTTAGCTTTTATTAGTCCAATCTAGGATATGCATGCCTCTGTCACTGGATTGAGAAATTTCATGTGCCAATTAATTTTTGGAAAGTTAATTAATTCAGCAAATACTTTAAACTTTTCTTATACAAATAAAAATTAACTATTCTTCAAAAATTTCATTGTTAACTTGTTTAAATTGTTAAATTATTCAAATTGTAAAATTATTCAAATCGTTAAATTTTTCAAATTGTTAAATCATTTAAATTGTTAACTTATTCAAATTTTTCTTGTTAAAATTTTTAAATTATTTAAATATTGTTAAAATTTTTCAAGTTCGAAGTGTTTAGGCTTCGTTTAAATTTTTCATCTTCGAAGTACGTTTAAAAGGCTTCATTTAAATTTTTTTTCTGACTTCAATTGTTGAAGTCGAGTGTTTTTCAAATTTTTCAACTATTGCAGTTGTTTCACTTTTTGAGTTCAGAAATGAACTAGATGGAATTTCAATTCCTTAAGTTTTTTTCAAGACAATCCTGATTTGTTCTGGTTAATGAGGTACTCCTAATTGACAAAGTATTAAGGTATTAACTAACAAAAAAAAAAAAAAAAAAAAAAAAAAAAAAAAAAAATCAGTTTTGTGAATGTAATTGTGATATCTATGGATTTTTCAATCCTTTGCTCTTTGAGTTCACTTGAAATTCTTTATTTCTAGAGGCAATGAGAGGGGGGGCATTGATGGGATTCCATCAACAGATGGTTTTCCCATTGCCTCCTATATCCATTTATTCATTAATTCATTCACTCATAATTTATTTTAATATTTATATATTTATTATTTCATAATAACCATATCCAATAAATATTAACTTACCTTTCAATTCCTTTCCGGCCGTTATCAACTTCATAGCATTCAATAATCTATTTAACTTCAATAGCCTTTCGTAATTTCTTTCACGGACTCCATCTTTAATTTCAAACAACATCGACAATAACTTATCTCCGACTAATCATACTTTTCCGTAACGATATTTTTCCCGCCAGATGGCGACTTGGAATATCGTAACATTAATCGAATCTTTCATCCGTTTTACCAAATTGATCTTTCGATTCGTACACACGTCGTTTTCTCGTTGGCTCGTTTCGTGGGCGTTGCTCTCAAACGATGTTTTCAATCCGGCCAGCTTGGTATAAATATACGATGTAGATTTCTAATCTTCGCCCCTTTTATCTTCCTACAAATGGAAGGATTTGAAGTAACTGTATTGAGGCTGGTCCTCAATCTGGATGTATTGATAAATACTTGTTTTTAATAAGTTTATTTTTAATTGTTTTTAACCAACATACTGATGTCAACTGTAAGCTCAACTATCCATATGTTTACCTGTGCTCATGTGATGGAGTTCACCATGTAAAGTCTTCTGTAGAGCCAAGTCTACTTCCCAAAGTAATCAATAAATACTTTAGTTTTATTTTTGACTTTTGTTTTCTGTTAAAGAGATCAACACCAATTCTGCTCAAACATATTTTAACTTCCACGATTGTGTTAGGTGCCAGCAAAAGCTCCATATGTGCTAATCTGCTATTGTAAGGATATTTTTTCAGCATATATAGACCTCTAAAGGCTATATTATGCACATTATCGTAGACGGGCAACAACGCCTAATGAAGATCGGTACTTAGCGTTAACAGCTCGGAGACACCGAAACATGAACGCTACTCTTCTCCAACAACACCTTCGCTCGGCTACAGGCATCCCGATTTCAACTCAGACTGTCTGAAACCAGCTCCATGCTCTAGGTCTGTATGCTCGCCGACCGAGGGTATGTGTTAGATTAACATCAAGGCATCGTCGCGACCGCAGGGAGTGGGCAACCGAGCATGTCAACTGGAGGAGAAATGAATGGAGCAATATTCTGTTTTCTGACGAGTCCCGTTTTTCTGTGCATCCAGATAATAGGCGTATTTTCATCTGGAGGGACCTTGGCAGTAGGAATAATCCTGGGTTCGTGCACGAAAGTGTCAGATTTGGCGGTGGAGGAGTGTTGGTGTATGGTGGCATCTCCATTGACGGGCACACTGACCTCTACATCATTCGAGATGGAGCTCTGACTGGTCGCCGATATAGGGATGAGATCCTCAGACCTATTGTAGTCCCTTACGCTGCAGCAATCGGAGATAACTTCATTTTAATGGATGATAACTGCAGGCCACATCGTGCAAACCTGGTGGAGGATTTCCTTTTCAAGGAAGGAATCTTTCGAATGGAATGGCCAGCATGCTCTCCAGACATGAATCCAATCGAGCATGTTTGGGACGCTCTAGAAAGACGAGTTTCTGGCCGCCAACAACCCCCACAAACTCTCCAAGAACTGGAAAGAGCTCTTCTGGAAGAGTGGGGCAGAATACCCCAACTCATCATTAATAGCCTCATTGAGTCCATGCCTCAAAGGTGTTCAACGTTGCTGGCCACCCGTGGAAACCATACCTCCTACTGAAAATGATTTTCTTTGAAGGAAACACCTTTTCTTATTCTTTTTTTCTCATATGCACAAATTGTGTTTTTTTCCTTTTGTACACAAATGCGCAATAAAATGCATTTTTTCTGCCAAACATGTGTAATTTATTCTCATATAACCTACTATGTCTGTAGACCATGTATCAATCAGCTAAAAAGTTTCCCAGATACAAAATCCACCTAAAACTGCAATATCCTTTAATTATTTTGAGCAGTGTAGTTTGGCAACATCAATACAGAAATCTAACTTTTACAGTGTAGAGATCAGCATCGGAGAATTATATTGTATGTAACCCGGGTTTAATATATATATATATATTAGCAGGCTCGTACCCGCCCGAGATCAGGCTTGCATTGTTTTTCTAAATATAGACGAGCCGGGCCGGAACTAGACTTAATTGTTCTCAAGATGTGTAGGACAGACAATATGCAGCGCCGTGCGAAAGGGGGGGTGAAGGATGTGGTCGGCCCGGGCGTGGAAATTTAGGGGGTGCCAAATTTATGCTACCAGCATAATTTTTGGCCTGTTACAAGAAAAAGTTGGGTCGGAAGGGGGGGGGGTGCCACATTTTGCTTTGCCCCGAGCACAGTTTTCTCTTTGCACGCCAAATGATTGCGGATTTCTTTACCTTCTCATGCTGTCGCTTCCAGAAATTCTATTCAAAACGATAATTTTCACAGTATTTTCTTAAACTGCTTATCAAAAAATGGATTACGCCATAGTTTCTGAATAAAAACACCTGCTAATACTGCTAATGTGATCCACAACATAAACATTAGTTAACCCGACCAGCAGCGAAAGAAAACGTCAACCGGACCCAAACCCGACCCACAGCAAAATATAGAAGTCAACCAGACCCAGACCTGACCCACAGCAAAAACTAGAAGTCAACTGGACCCAATCCCAACCCACAGCAAAAACTAGAAGTCAACCGGACCCAGACCCGACC
Organism: Maratus speculifer; assembly: GCA_964019185.1. Classification (NCBI taxonomy): domain Eukaryota; kingdom Metazoa; phylum Arthropoda; class Arachnida; order Araneae; family Salticidae; genus Maratus; species Maratus speculifer. The sequence continues at coordinate 72,731,370 of OZ025295.1, forward strand.
CGAAGCAAAAAATACAAGCATCATGACCCGCAGTGAAAAAATTAGCCCCGACCCATGCATTAAAGTCGAGTCTCCAAATTTCTAAAATCGTCCCCCCCCCTTGAGGACTCTCCAGATCCGCCCTTGCACCTTTAACATGCAATGAATAAGTTGTAAAACTCAATGTGTTATGCATGTGTTGGTTCAATCATTAAAAGTTTTGTCTTGCATTTTTTTTTTTTTTTTTTTTTTTTTTAACATTTTACAAATATGTTTCCCAATAGCAACTAAAATCCAAAAGTTACTTTACCAAGGGTTATTTCAGAAGTATATCATTGTGAATCAAAAACACGCATTCTGAGGCTCTGAGGGGCTCATTAATTTTGAATGTAAGAAAGAGTAATAGTATCATTTAATAATATAAGTGAAGAATTTTCTATATATTTATTTTCAATTTGATATGCCTAACTGTAAAAATTTTACCATTCAATCAAATTATTCTTGTTACATCCCTAAATGAGTGAATAAATTGTTTAAGGTTTAAACATGTAAATATAATTTATTATTAAGCCAAATACATGTTACTTTAATTTAGAAATATAAGAAACATTTGAACCAGAATTATTTTATTCACTTTACATTATTAAAAAAGAAAAACAAACAATAATAATCTACTTCTTAGATATGTCTGAAAAGAATGCTAGGTCAAAATGCTTATTTTGAAAACTTTTTACATCTTTTTGAATAATTATCAAAGACTAAAAATATTTTGGTATTACTTCAACAGTATTTTGAGAAATAAAGTATGAAGCTCATAAAAATAATAAAAAGTTTTTTACACATAACAAGACAAGCACAAAAGAAAAAACATATAAAACTGCAAAAGCAGACATTAAATATCTAAAAAATAAAAAATCATACCAAATATCAAAACTTAACAAATCTTATAATGCACAAAATACTGCATTGACTAGATATAAATACATGCAATACACTAAACTATACAATAAAATTACAATAAAAACATTAAAAAGAAAAAATAATAATCCCTTAATTTACATTAAAAGCACATTAACTTTTTGACTGATTAATTTATTGTTTCAAAATCCTTTCAGCAATATGTGTATACATATATTTTTTAATTACATAATTCAAATCATCATGTATTTGAAATATGTTGTACTAGCCAACCTTGGCGACCAGTTTGGTCTCCCTTAAATGTATACTATGCACTAAATCATATTGCTTTTATTGATAATTTATTTTAATTGCTCAATTTTTTGCCAAATTAGAATATTCTGCTAGAGAAATAAACATAGATGTCATATATTCACCACATTGGCACGATTGCAGCAAAATAGCAATTATATGCCTCACATAGTAACCCAGCTATTGTTGTTTATTTATTAATAAACTATTTATTTATTTTTTTTTTCATAAATGATTTTAAAAAAAATTCTAAAATTATTAATTAAACTTTTTTTTTACTTATTATTATTTCCTTTTTAAAAAATAGAAAATAGTTGCAAAAATATGAATGCAACTAATATTTGATAATGAAGTTTTTGCCAAATTGATGTCTTGTGGTGTATATATGCCATCTGTGCTGAGAAATCAAGAACTTTTTTTAATGTTAGCCTGGCGCAGGCAATAAATTGACAAATATTGTACATGTGGCATTGTTTCGTACTTTAATTAATTTCATTTAAAATATAATAATATAATCCTTTTACTCTTTTCATTTATAATACATAACTTTAATTTAAAATTGAAATGTTTAAAATTCATGACTTTCATTTAATTTATTTAGTAAAATAATAATAATAATAATAATAATGATATTTTGAAGCTCTATAAGTGCAGCGAAAGAATAAAACATAAACAAATCTAATTTACCACAACCTAAATCCTGACAAGGGACTTTTACACAATAACCAATAAATTGCGTTTCCTTTGAGCATTGCCACTAAACAATTAACAAATAATCACAATTTCTGTGCCACATACAATTGTGTAATACATACATAGATATTATCACTGCCTTTCAAAATTGTTTAAAAACTGCATTAAAAAAAAAAAAAAAAAAAAATCAACACATGCTTTATATTTGGATATCACAAGATAAGCAATCAGAGGATTACCAAATTATTGTTCATTTTAAATATAATGTGTCCCCCCCCCCCCAAAAAAAAAAAAAAAATGCAAAGATACTTCAAGGAAACAGAAGCAATGCTTTCTGGTCTTTAAATCATATAGGGTAATGGCACCGGTACTTGTCTATTTAAACCAAAAAATTTTGCAAAAAAAAAAAAAAAAAAAAAAAAAAAAAAGCTTGGTGTTGGTTGATGATTAGTGAAATGATTTTAAGCATTAGAAAATTATATTTTATTTGGAACCAAAATTAAAATTTTAAACATTTTACCTCATTATGCCCTGCCACATACTGGAAGAGAGGGAAGGGAAGACACATAGCACTTATCCTATATTTATGTGAGGCATTATTCAGTATAACAAAAAACAAAAATATATTCGTATTTTATTTTTTTGGCAACAGTTTATTGTTCTGTTTAAGGTTTATTTTTTATTTATTTTTTAATAATCAAAATAGTAAAAGTCATGATTTAGTAAGTTATATTACATTTTGATTTTCTTGTTTATTTATTTTATTCAATTACGGCATAATTAAATATAGTAATAGAAAATTAAAATAAGCACAAGTTCAAATAACATGGGACATATGAGAATATACTTGTATTTAAAAATTATTTTGTCAATACAACAAATTAATTAAAATTGCTTTGTTGCTTTATCCTATCTTTCCTTCATTCTGAGGTATAAAATTGATAGGAGGCATTGAAAAGATGCTATGTTTTTGCATTTTATGCTTTAAAAAAAAAAAAAGGCCTATTTGCAAATTTTGCTTTGCACACAGATTAAAACTATTTTTAAATATTCTGTTTGTTATTTTATCTATTCTTTGACATAATATGAGATAATTAGTAATTTTATCTTTACTTTACTATGAAAAATTTAGATAAATATAGTGGAACCCATCTAATATAAGCAGGGCTAAAATGAGAGCATAGTTAAAATGAGCAAGTTGCATTTTGAGAATGGTTCATTAATTAAACTACATTAAAATTGTCATGCTTTTTATGTGCTACAAGAGTCACAGTTAGCATAAGTAAAAAAACATTTTTTTGGGGGGGGAGGGGGGGCAAAAAGTAATGTAGAATTGGGGAAAAAATCCATTTCTTAGTGTTATCTTTCAGCATGGATTACTACCCTGGAAACAGAACTTTCACTTTAGAGATAGATGAAATCCTGACAACTGTCTATCAAAATGCAGTTAAGAGCCCACAGTAGTCACAGAAAAAGTACTCAAAAAGACCCGGATGATAATGTAAAGTCTATGGGGCTTTATCTTTTCGAATATCTCGCTTAAATTTTAATATTTTTGCATGATTTTTTTACACAAGATAGCTGAGGGCGATCCACAACCGGCCTAGTTTTTACTTTTTCGATTTTGCTTATATATTTTTTATATTACGATAGTTTCAATTTCAGAACCGGTTTAAACCGGTTCTGAAAGTTTAAGTAATTGTTTAAAGAAAATCTGAAACGAAAACTGAAAAAGTAAAAACTAGGCCGGTTGTGGATCGTCCTCAGCTATCTTGTGCAAAAAAATCATGTAAAAAGATTAAAATTTCAGCGAGATATTCGAAAAGAACGTCCCCATAGACTTTACATTAGCGCTCGGCTTTTACCGCGTGACTAGTGTGTGCTCTTAAGTTAGTTTTATCAGACAAAATTTCAACCTTCAAGGAAATTGCTCATACTCAAGAAATAGCAAATGTCCTGAGGTCTTAAAAGATGAAAGAAGGGGAGACATAAATACATTTCAAATATTGTCCTTTTATAAGATTTACAACTGAGTCATGGAGAGAAAGCCTTTATTTCTTTTTTTTTTCCTTAACCCTCCAAGCGTCTTGCAAATGGGTAAAATTTTAATGTTGTTTTCTCTGCATTTTGTCTTAAATGCTAATAAAATATGATTCTTTCAATATTACATAAAAAAACTTATTTAGGAATATAAATGTAATCCTTAAGAGTCTTAATCATTCTTCAATAATTTGAAAATTCATTAAATTTATAGAATTATAATATCTTAAACATTGCTTATATTGCAGTGAAACCTGGAACTTAGTGTACAGAATATTACGGGCCAAACGCTTAGAGGGTTAAATCCTACATCTGAGCTATATTAACCAGACTTTTTATCTCTTTTATTGTGCTGTTAAAATAAAATATGAAATGAAGTGCTTGAAAATTGCAGTGACTATTGCAACATTATCTGATTTTTCCAGGAAAAGGGAAATGATCGATTTTATTACTGTAGATCATTCATGACCTTTGGAATTAGTAATTATTCAAAAGGTTTTGATTTTATCAAAAAAAAAAAAAAAAAAAAATTCTCAGTGATAAGAATATTTTATGTTAACTTTATAATAATAATTTAAATTTAGCATTGAGATAATTAATATTATTAATTAGTTTAATGATATATTTTTCATTTTGTTATCTTTACAGGCATTATGAGTAATGGTTAATATGAGGACTTTTATGAATCTCTTGTTTCTTGTATTAATGGAGTTCAACTAATATTATGTTAATAACAAACAATAAATATTTAAACTCTTTTAATATCCATTTAAAACACTGTCTTAGAAACTTTTTTTTTTTTTTTTTTTTTTTTTTTTACAGATATATGAATAATGCATCACATTCAACAGAAATTATTTTCAAACATGATAATTTACATTGTTACATTCTTCCTTTTTAAAAACAATTATTCTGTTTAAAAGATCTCTTCTCCTTCAACTTCGATTTCCCCCCCCCCTCTCCTTGCTTCAAGATTTCACAGATAAGTTCTGCAATCAAAATTAGCATAAGTATTTAAATAGATTCAGGTAAAATCTTGCAATTTATATTTTTTCGAGGAATGAGTAAAATGTAATATATTTTTTAAAATAACATACCTCGTTTAAGCTCATTACAATGTGCTCAAAGAAAAAAAGAAGCTTTAGGATGATATATATGTTACCATCCATAATTACAAATATCTAATTATTCAAATAAAAATAAAAATTGTGTGATAGTCAAAGAATTATGTGTTTATACTTGATATGTTTTAATTAAAAAAGATTAACAAAATAGAGAATTAATTATAAATGATTTGAATAAACAATACTGATTTTTGAATAAAAGGCACTTTTAAATTAAGAAAAATGAAACTAAATTCTCTCTGAAATAAAATGTACATTTGCCCAGCGCTCTGAAATAAAATGTGCATCAGCGCTGTTCTGAAGAAACTGCTGCACATAGAGTTACAAAATTTCGAGGGAGGGCCCCTCTATACATGAATTTTTACACCTCGAAGCTTGATTTTTGATTTGATTTTTATTATTTAAATTATTTGGTGATTTTTAGTATTCTTTTTATGTTTCGAAGCGATTTTTCTATATTAGTGAAAGAAGTACGGTTTCATTTTTTTAAAGCCAATATAGTAAATTTAGTTTTCTTCTTAATAAAGTTTATTTGGATTATTTATACAGTGATTTTTGAAATTTTAATGAAATTTTTAATGCAATGTTTATTTTTTTTTTCCATTTTCCAGCTACTTTTTTTTTGACATTGATAAAAAGAAAATTGTATCAGACTTTTAGCCTAACCTACTAAATTTTATCTGCTATGATTTTTGAATTTCAATGATTTTCAGGGTGATTTTTAATGATTATTCGAGTTTTTGTGCGTTTAGCATCGATTTTTTGTCTTTTTTTTGTCAAAATTGTAGATTTTATTATGCATCATGGTCTTACCTATTTTTAAATTGCATATAAAGAGGCAAAAACCATAAAATTTATGAATCAGCAATAAAGGAATTATTTAGAATATTCACAGTAATCTATAATAATAAAGAGACAAGTTTGTGAGTCTGTTTGCATTGTTATAAAGAGACCGCTGCACATAGAGTTACAAAATTGGGGGAGAAGATACCTCTATAATGAAGTTTTGCACCATAAAGCCTGATTTCCGATTAGATTTTTTTTTTTAATTTAAATTTTTAGGCAGTTTTTAGCGTTCTTTTTATGTTTTGAGGCATTTTTTCTACGTTTGAGAAAGAAGTGCGGCTTCATTTATTTTGTACAATATAGTAAATTTAGTTTTCTTCTTAATAAAGTTTAATCCGAATTTGCACAGCAATTTTTGAATTTTAATGAACTTTTTGATGTGATTTTTTTGTATTTTTTTACATTTTGCGGCCTTACTTAAAAAAAAAAAAATTGTATCAGACTTTTAGCCTAATTTACTAAATTTTGTCTGCTCCGTTTTTTGAATTTCAATGCAATTTTTGATGTGATTTTTAACGAGTTTTTGTGCATTTAGCATCAATTTTTTTTGTCTTTTTTGTTAATATTACAGATTTTTGTATACATCATGGTTTTATCTATTTTTAAATTGCATGTAAAAGAGGCAAAAACTATAAAATTAATGAATCAGCAATAAAGGAATTATTTAGAACATTCATAGTAATCTATATATATAAAATAAGAGATGTCTGCCAACTTGATTGCGGATAATGCCGAAATTATACCTAAGTCTCTGAATTTTTTGTCATGTGTGGATGCCAACACCAGAAAGTGCACTTCACAGCCAGATTTTTAAATTTAAATTTCTTTTTAAAAGGATAGTTGCAGCTTTCCACCAATCCACGGCAACAAAGCAGCCAGGTTAGAGACTATTTGCAGCTAGCCACCAATCTGCGACAACGAAACAGACAGCCACTGAGAACAGGCAGTAGATATGGGATTTAACAACTGCATTTCACGGCCGAATGCTAGCAACAAATTGCACACGCATTTGTTCATTTTTCCTGTTCTGATGATTTTTTTTCCTGGTTGATTTACAATCGATCTTCAAAATCCATGCATGGCACCATCCAAAAAAAGTTGTAAATTATGTAATTACTCTTTTTATGTTTTCGTAGGGTTTGTTCAGATATGCAGCAGATGTTGCACGAATGCTCAGAACATTTTGTATTGAATAGGTCTCATTGAAGAAAAGAATTTTAAAATAATTCAATTATTGCATTATTTTTGTGGTTAAAAGCAGCTAAAATCAACAACTATATTTCTTCTTCTTCTTTCCAAAACATCATTTTCGTAACAGAAATACATACATGTGTTCATTCAGATAAAATTTAAAATATTAATTTTTTTTTTCTATTTTAGTATGAATGGAGATTTTAAATATTCATAATTTCTTTGATAATCTCTTTGGTTCCTGGCAATGCCAGGCAGATCAGCATGGTATTTTAAATCTTAGGTTTAAATAAATTCAGTCTTATATTAAATGGGGTTCTGTCAGTCTTATGAAGTATATTTTTATGGCAACAAAAAAGAAATTGATCTCAAAGCATGCATAAAACCAAAGTTAATTAAAGTTTAACCAAAGTTAAATACAATTTGATATAGATATATGTGTGTGTATTTAATAACAATGGATTTCAAAAATTAGGGTACCAGATACTTTTTGCCAGTATAATAGTAATAATAAAAATCAAGAATAAATTGATATGTGAAACAAATTATCATTTGACAAAACAAAATACTAAATAATTAAACATGCACATATATAAATCAATAAAAATCTTACAGTCTTCAAATTTCTTTGGTAAAATGATTTAAAAAATAAAATGGTCATAAAATACTTATACTGACAGTAATTTATCAAAATTTCTAAATTTACCAAATCAAATTTCATTAAGCCTTAAGCAAGTACAGTCAAACTCATGGTTGGTAGCTGTGCACATGTTTTTAAATGAATAACTTTTATTTTAAATTGTTAGTGCTATTTCTGGAAAAATGTAATGTAGTGAGTAACACAATATGAAAAATCATGAATTTATACCCAGTATTGTCATCACTTTTAATGTTACTTCCCAAAACAAATAAAAGTATTTTACATATTACATGGTCAAACTGGTTTTTTCAGAGAAAGAAATGAATTCAGTGTTACAACCTGCTCATGCCAATAATAAATACAAGTTTCAAAGCACCAGGCCCTTATTACTGCATGGGCAAATGGGGACATTGCCCATGAGCCCTGGACCTTCAGGGGCCCCGAAATCCATACATTAAATTATAAAATATTTACTTTCTTTTTCCAATTCAGCTCTTTCATATGTTGAAGTTATTTAATTCATCTTTAAGATATATGACAAAATGCTAACGTTATATAAACGAGTTTTGTTCTGCACTAAGGGAAAAAATGTACTTTTATTAATTAAGGTATTTAATTTAGAATTGACGGAGTTAAGGATTTTCTTCTGTTTATATCTAAGGTACGAAAATAAGTTTATTCCTTACACATACCCATATGAATGATAATCAGTTTTATTTGAATAACTTTGCAATGATTCACAAGGGGGCCTCCTAATTTACTTTTGCCCAGGGCCCCAATTAGTCATAATCGGGCCCTGCAAAGCACTACATGGCCATCATACCGTGTGTCCAATAAATAACTGACCCATTTTGAACTTAAATAACAAATAAACAGTTTGAGATAATAATGCGCGGTTTGTGGTATTGTTATTAGAAAATTAATAAATTTTTAAACATGTACTTTGTTAATATAGTTTAAATTTCGGAAAAAAATATCGCGCTGGCGGTAACAGGCTGTTTGAATACAGACATGACTCTAATTTTCATAAATATGAGATTTTCGGCTGAATCTGAATCTATATGTTGTCGAATCTGAATCTATATGTTGAATCGACTCTCGAATCAGCTTCAGAAATAGGGTATGTTGGTTGGAAAGTGATTTAAAATAATATTTGTGATTGAACCATCTGTATTATATTTCCCCTCCTCAGTCTTGAGACTGAGATATTAATTTAAATATTATTATATTACATTAACAAAGTTCATATTTTAAAATTTATTTATATTCTAATAACAATACAGCAAGCCGCACATTTTTATCTCAAACAGTTTTTTTTGTTATTTACATTCAAAATGGGTCAGTCATTTACTGGACACCCGGTATATAGAAACATTCTTATTTATTACTCTGTAATTTAAAAATACAAGTTTTGTCAAAAATAAAACCATGTTTTAAATTAAAAGGTTTTAATTTTACAACAGTACAGATACAAGCAGTAGTATTAACAGTAGTGTTGTCAATTCGCTTCTGTTTTAAAATTCTGATTTCCACCACTTTTTTTAAGTAGATATATAACAATCTCAATTAACGACAAATTAAATATTGTGAGATAAGGTAAATTATTCTATTCTTAAAAAGTAGTGTAATAAGAAGTAAATAAGAAATCTAGATTTTTTTATAAGTAACACATTGGCAACAGTGATTAGCAGCATGAATTTAAATTTCTGAGTGAATATATATATATATATATGTAAAACGACCAAGAAGACGACCACAAGTAAGATGGAGAGACGAAATTAGAAAAGTGGCTAGTGTAAATTGGATGACGAAAGCATTAGACAGAAAACATTGGAAAAATCTGGGGGAGACCTACATCCAGCAGTGGATCGAAAACGGTTGATGATGATGATGATGATGATATATATATATATATATATGTGTGTGTGTGTGTACTAAAATAATTTGAATAAATTTAATAAAATAAAATAAATAATTCAAAGCTTTAAAAAAAGTAGACATACATAAAATGTGGACTGATGACTGTAGGGAAAAAAAATGCTTCCAAGATCTTGCATAAAATTTCAATAAAAGTATAGGATACACATCAGTAACATATTGATTTTGCTATAACCAAAAATATTTTTCTTTTTTAAAAGTATTTCATAACAGATAAATCATTTAAATCTTTCTTTTTGTAAGTTAAAACCAGGCTATGATTATATACAAGCTTGTTATAAATAAATCCAACTGTGCCAACAAAATGCGCTGTAAAAACAAAAACAAGATCTCATTCCAGAAAAATTTCTATTTACAAAATAATATATCCATACATATAATATCACATTAAAATTGTAAACAAATGAAAGAGATAATATTGTACATATTAAGTAGCAACATCATGGTAATGTTGCTTATTTTCAAAAAGTTTTTTTTTTTTTTTTTTTTTTTCAATTTTGTGGTGGGGGAAAAAATAAAAATTGTAAAGCATTTTAATTATTTTTTAAAAAACTGAATTTGGTTTATGCAAATAACAATAAGAATATTTAGTACCTATTATGTTAATCATACAAAATAAAAATATGTTAAATTTCATTTAAAATACTTAATATTTGTATTTTCTGATAAGTACAGGCTTTTAATAAGTTAAGCAAAATTCTAATTATAAATAAAAATAACAACAACAGCAAAAAAAATAAACAATATATATATTTTAAATTCCTACTCCTAGTAAAATAAAGAAAAAAATGATATATATTTTTTAAATTATTGTTTCTTTTCTGTATACCATTGAAAAAAACATTGACATGCAATAATATAGAATGACACACAAAATAAACAAATTTTTAAACATAAATGACAGTCATCTTCAGCTACAAATAATCTCACCATTTAATAACGATCAGTGGAATCATCAAAAGTATATTTTCAGTATAAAAATAGTTTAAAACTGTTTGTGTTTTTCAAAAGTTCCTTTTCCCTTTTTGTGTGTGTAATCTCAAATTAAACAAAATTAGTTCAACCTCTATGATTAAAAGATGTATAATTTTTAAAATAAAGATCAACACAAAGATTAGAGATACATTCAGAAATGTTATCAATAAAAATGACTTAAGGAATACATAAAAAAAATTAATAACAAAATTGTGAAAAGTTAATCTCATAGTAATAATTCATTTTAAACAATTATATATACAGTCAAGTCTTTTTATAACAAAACTCTATCTAGCGAATTTCTCTATTTAACAAATTTTTTGTAGGATCAATCAATTTTTTTCATGACTACATTAAAAATAATCTCCATATAGCAAAATATATATCTCCATTTAACGAATTTTTTTAAAGATGTTCTTTCATATGATCAGAAAACGCTTCAGATTATTTGTAGAATATAATTTTTTCCCCATTGATTTCTGGTTTATATTTCATAGCTACATTCCTCTACCTTATTCCTTATGTCCAAAAAAAAGACATTCAACCCCCCCCCCCCCTCCAAGAAAAACATCCTTTTTGCATGGTTACACTTGACTTTGTTTTAGCCAAGATGAGAATGTGTTCTGGAAAAGATTAAAACATTTGCTTGCTATTGGAGCAATTTTCAATTTTCACAAAGCATCCTAAAAGATAAAACTATTCCATTGTCATCTTGAAAATGTTGTTTGTTTCTTTGTTTGGATACTAAGCCAGGAATAAGTAAGGGATTAAGGGGCAATTGCAGAAAAGTTCCGTTTTTTTTTTACAGCTGGTTTGCATCTACCTAGACTAGCTCTCATTAATTTTAGAGTTTAAAATAGATGTTTGTTGTTTGTGGTGACTCGGAACATTTTTTGTGGTGAGAGTTCATTTTGAACGAAGAATTGTGACTAAGTGTCATCTATGTTGGTATTATCTTCTACTGCATCTACATAAAATCGCTTCTAGGAAAAGCATAACTCTATCTGATACAGTAAATAATAAATAAAACACTGAAAAAAAAGGGAAGAGATGAAAATGTTTGAAATTCTGGAAAAATTCAATTAAATATTTCAAAAACTTAATTAAACACCTCAAAAACAATTTTGTTTCAAAATTTAAACATTAAATGATAATTTTTTTGCCGTTCTTTATTTAACAAATTTTTCTATATAATGAATTTTTTTAGTGGACTTTGTTATACAGAGACTCGACTGTATATATATATACATATGTATATATATATATATATGTATATATATTACAAAATGTTAAATAACAAAGTTATTACAAACAATTACTTTCAACACTAGTTTTGATTTGTCTGTTATGCACATATTTACAGATACTTGATAACAAAAAATAAGAAATAAATAGGGATAATAGTTATAGCTTTTTTAAACACTATATTCTTTAAATACTAGGAAATGCAATATATACTTATATACATAGCCACACATACAAATATATACACATAATTGTCATATCTTTATAATACTGAAAAACAGTGATAGTTGTGTCTTAACTTTAATTGAAAACAGCAAAAATTTTCAAAAGTAATTAAAAAACTCAAATTATCCACCTTAAAAATTGTGACACAATCAGTAAAATATTCAATGTCAGAATCCTTTGAATCCCAACAAATATAATAATATTCTACTTGGTAACTCATACAGAGTACAACACAAATTTTCTATAAGTGAAATGAAACTAAAATCCAGTCTATTACAAATTAAGAAAATTAAACATAAAAAAGTTATGCTTCCAAATAATATAATAATCATATGAAACTATACATGAAAACCCCTTAAACATTAAAACTAACTTTAAAATCTCAAAATTACCTTAACATTTTCTAAAAGTGATAAAAATACATTTACAAAGCAAATGAATTCCTTTATTTATTCAAATTAACATACAGTCGAGTCTCTATATAACGAAATCCACCGTTCCAGTAAAAAATTCATTATATAGAGAAATTCGATGTATAGAGAATGATGTTAAAAATCGTATTTAATGAGTGAAATTTGAACAAATATTATTTTTGATCTTTTGAATTAATAATTTGAAATGTTTAAAAGTAAATATTAATCTAACATTTTATTTCTTAATTATTTAAGCTGTTTCAAAAAAGAGAACAGACATTTATTTGAAAGCTTAATGAAAATCAAATAAGGAAGACTTGCATTAATTTCAGACGAAGAAATCTGTGATTTTTTGTTGTTTTGATTTTAAAATTTTTACGGTCTAAAAAAAAATGCTCAAATTTTAGCAAGGAATGAAAAATTGTAGTTAACATTTTCTTCCATTTGAAAGCCTCTCTTATGTGCCTCTCATTGATTCTTCTCTTACATGTGCATCAATCCAATTGACTCTGTTTTGAGAAGGATGTAGAAAGGTGTGTGGGAGATGAGATGAATTCGTTGGATTTAAAGAACAAGGAGAAAAATAATAATAATAATAATAAAACCTCAGCACTGACAATAAATCAAAAATAAGAGATGGAAAATTGATACCATATGATTTCGAAGCCTTTTAAGACTGAGTAAATTAAGACCAATTTATGAAAAAATTCGTTATATGGAGATCGATAATTCACTATATAGAGACTGTTTTTAATGTAATCATGCGAAAAGGGAACCATTCCTACTAAAAATTCATTATATAGAGAAATTCGATGTATGGAGTTTCATTATAGAGAGACTCAACTGTATTTCTCTGATGACAACATTTTCGAGATTTCCATTGATATAAATATTTTCACAAAATAAATAAATAAATAATAAATAGAAGAACTAATAAACAAAACTCATACGATCTCATGCATGCTATCTGTAGGGCGATTGGCACCAAAATGTAAACAGCTATAATTCATATCATGAATTTACTGAATCTGAAGCTTGATGAAAATCTGTGCATTAATTCTTGAGATAGAGCTGTTGTAAAAATTGAGAAAAATGCAGCATAGCAGCACCACCTATTAAACGATTTACACCAAAATGTAAGCAATATCAATTCATGTCAAGGACTAATAGCCCAAGAGCCGACAGCACAAAAACTTAAGGTATCGAGCACAAGAAAAAAAAAAAAAACCTTTATTTTATGGAAGAGTAGTAATATTGGAATCTAATGATTGCACAGCAAACACAATGTTAAACCTATGAATAAACCCCTGGTGGTATTATTTTTGGCTTATGCACCACTTCACTTCCAGCAGACATGGATAATTAGATTCCCCTATTACTACTCTTCCATAAAATAAAGGTTTTTTTTCTTGCCTCAATATCATAGGTTTTTGTGCTGTCAGCTCTTGGACTATAACTGAATCTGAAGTTTGATGGAAATCCGTACATTAGTTATTGAGATAGAGCTGTTGTGTAAATTGTAAAAAATGCAGCATTGTGGTGCCATGTGTTGAGCGATTTACACCAAAAACTATTAACATCAATCGATATCCAGGACTACATGAACATAAATTTTTAGAAAGTTTTGTGCATTAGTTTTTGAGATAAAGGTAGTGCAAAATTCATTAAAATGAAAGCAGCACAGCAGAGCCACCTGTTAAGTGATTTACAGCAAAATATAAAGAGCATCAATTTATGTAAAGGACTAACTGAATCTGAAGTTTGATAGAGATCCATGCATTACTTGTTGAGATATAGCTGTTGCATAGTTTGTAAAAAATTCAAAATAGCAGCACCACCTATTGAGCAATTACACCAAAAATTAATCAGCATCAATTTATATTAGGACTACCTGAATATACATTTTTATCAAATTCCGTGCATTAGTTCTTGCTATAGAGTGCCCACAAAAATTTATATCATATACAGATAAACAGACTCACAGACAGAAATTTTGTAAAAGCATGTTTTTTGGAATCTCTCCCTAAAACATATAAACCCGTTAAAAATCGAAATTCAAAAGTTTTCATGAATCCAATACTATTTGTAAAGATAAAAAAATTAAAAATGGTTATTTGTGAACATGAGTTATTAATTATTAATGACATAAATATCAATTTTTAATATTGCAATTAATTTCATTATGCATGAGATTGCATGAACTTTGTTTAGCAGTTCTTAAAAAAATTTTGTGAAAATATTTGTATCAGTATAAATCTTGAAATTGTTGCCATCAGAGCAATGAAACATATTGATTTGAATAAATAAAGGTACTTATTTGCTTTGTAAACATATTTTTTATCACTTTTAACGAATGTTAAGTTAGTTTTAATAACAAATATATCAAATTGCACTAAAAACTCTGTAACACAGTTGTTAACTTTTCAAACACCACTTTTTACCAAAATTCAGAGAGAAAAAAAATACTTTTTAAAATAAATAAGTTTTTGACTATGCATAAAACCTATGAATAGAAATATAAAGATTTTTAATACCACATGAAAACTGCTTATTGAAAAACTGAAAAAATATGCAACTTAAAATTTGAAAAGTAAACAAATATTTAAAAAAAAAATTAAAAACACAGTATTTACTTTGAATTGCATATCAGCAATAAGAAAACTATAAAAGAAAATAAATGTCAGCATATTATGCAATTTTAGCCTTCTTCCTATTAAAATAATAGGCAACCAGATATATTAAAACAATAAAAATGTGACCACAAAAATAGATGGATTTCCAATAAAAGAAGCAACTTTTAATGTCAAGCAATAAAAAGGCCATTCCCATGTATGCAAACGATTGCATTTTTATAACCCACCATACCCAATCAAATAACACTTGCTGAGGGTATGAAGCTGAATGACGTACACCTTTTTCCACTTCCATCTCTACAAAAAGGAAAAGTGGAGCACTGCACAAACATAAGTAATATCCAGGATGAACTCCATGCCAAAATGAACTGACAAGCATAGTGATGATGATCCTAGAAGAGAAAAAAACTTTTAACATTACTGCTATATGAAAAACTAAATATTATTAACCCTCTGAGTGTCTGAGGATTTTCTTACATTTTCATAAAACACTTTTTAAAATAATCTTAGTTTACATTTTCTTTGCCTGTTTGCTTCTAAAATATACTTCCTGTCCCTTTATTTGACATACATCTTAAAATACAATTCTGTTTAAAATATTTTTGTCTACAACAGATTTTTTTTAGGAAACAGAAGCGTACAAGCAAATTACTCAGAGGGTTAAAAAGCAATAAATTATATTTGTGAACAGACTTAGCAAAGTGAAAATACAGTTACTCCTCATATCAAGTTTGCTATGAGATGAGAAGAAAGAGCAGTGTATCTGAATGGGGGATATAACTAAGAATACTAAAAATTAAGAAATATGATATCTTACAAATAAATATTTTACATATATATCATGAAAATATTAGTTTATACGTTAATTAGAATTTTCTAAGTAAAATTAACAATACTTTGACTTATACACAGACAAATAAAAGTGAACTTTTACATTTTTTAGGGAGATATTAAAAAAAGGGGGATATACCTGAATGTTTACACATCTATGATGACATGAACACACACATATATACATGAAACAACAAGACATGATATAGCA
Source organism: Maratus speculifer (assembly GCA_964019185.1). NCBI lineage: Eukaryota > Metazoa > Arthropoda > Arachnida > Araneae > Salticidae > Maratus > Maratus speculifer. The sequence continues at coordinate 72,747,563 of OZ025295.1, forward strand.
AGGAGTTGATTCTATTAGGCAAGTCTTATTTTCTATCAGTCAGTTACAAAATATTACCAGCGACAGATAAGAAAAAAAAAAAAAAAAAGAGAAATACTTAAAAAAATGTATTATTTACAATCTATATTATTGTAAAACAAACTTGTCTTTGTGTGTGTAATGCTGACATCATTTTGCAAATGGCAACAGCAGATTGTTGAATTTCGCTTTTACTGCATTGTTTCTCAATTTTTCAAACTTCTAAACATTGCACATTTTCAATTTTTAGATTGTCAGACACTGAAAAAAAATCACTTTCAAATGCAATTTAAAATTATATTGAAATTTGTTGAAAACTGCACACATACAATTTTTATGGTTTTTAAAATAACTTTAAAATAAGAATTTATTATTATTATTATTTTTTAATTTATCTTTGTTGTGTGCAGGCGATTGTGAAAGATAAATCCATTTGTACTTAAATTAATAGAAACAGTTAATCATTTGTTTCCAACTTATATTCTATTTTTAAAAAATAAAAAAATAAAAATTCATTAATCAGTAAGTATAACAATAAAATATAAATAAAACATAAATTTAATATAATCGAATTTCACACCTAAATCACTGGAATGATTATTAGTATCATTTTTAGAAATCCATCAGAACCAAACAGGCAGATTGAAAATAGCAATTTCTTTGACTTCATTCTGACAGGATGATGTTAATATGAAAATGCCGCTTTTAATAAATTTTAAAACTTTATTTGACTTCACTATTGCTGTTTTTTTAAAAATATAAACATGATTTTTAATATTGTTAATAAACATTCTTAAAAAAAAAAAAAATCTAAAAAATTTATTACAGTTATCAACTATAAAATATAACATACAACAGATCCATGAGAAGCTTTAAACAATCTTTGAGATTGTTATGTTCATACATTTTTTTCATTAACTGCATTTAAAAAAAAATCAAATCTGTTTTAGCGACATAAAAAAGTACAATACATCAAAAGTCATTTGCAGAACCTTTCAAAAAATACCTTATTCATTGCTACACTTTAAACAGCATGTGCAGAAAAAAAAGGATGTTGACATTAGAAATAACATATAAAATAGTCGGTACCTATATTCTGTGACTCAGATATCCCAGATTTATCCACTAGTGTTTTTAAAGATCAGATCATCCAAAATGGTGATTTCCAACTTTTTATTGGCCACTCCCCACTGAAGAATCTATAAAATGTCGATGCTCCCCCCCACACACACACACACTCTTTCTGTGATAAACATTTTATAAAGCAAACATTATTCACACGGAGGAAGCCTAGTCAAGCCTTAACATTAGCTATGCAATTCATATTTTAAAACTTACCAAAGAGATGAACTTTTTGACAAAAAGGTGTTTTTTACATAATATTTTAATGAAATGAGGTTATATAATCCTTACTTTTATGCCAAAAAGAGTGTTATTATTCCTTTCCAGCTTAACTAAGTGTTAAACAAAAGTGTTATATGGTCTTCTTTAAGTGGCACATACTTCATATTAAAACTATAAAATAAGAACTTTTATAATTAGTTTTAGTAATTTATTAATAATTGTTGAAAAACAGTAATATTTGAACACCAAATTTTCCTTCTAAGGACAACATAAAACAATCAAGATTTTCTTCTTTAATCAGTTTTAAGTAGCCATTATTTTCGACAAAAGAAATTATATATTTTTCCTTTCCCATTTTTATTAATTGACTGCCATGTATTACCTAATTTTAAAAGTATATACTTGCCATGTATTTATGTACTGTGTGGGAAGCTTGCACTGGAGCCATAGATATTTATTGTATCTTTTTCTAATGCAATTTAAGAGTTATAAATTTTATACAGTTGGTAGTGCTCACATTTAGATATTTCAAACACAACAGGAAAAACAGAATGAGTCCAAGTTCAATAAAATCCAGTTGAATGTGATAAAATTAAAAAATTGATTTGTAAACTTGTATTTTTAGATCTAAATTCATAAAAATCTAGAAATATTTAAAAAACATATCTAATATAGACTAATAAATTTTAACTGTGATTGGATATCAGCCACAACAGCAATCAGTTGTTAAGACCAGCAGTGGATGTAACATTCATAACTGACCAAATCCAGTCAAAGAAAAATGAATAACAACCCAATTACAGAAGATTGCTACAGATTTTGACACTATCATTCAATCTTTTACAATTATCAAACTTTATAAAACACAGCAAATTAATATGCTTTTAGAGTCGATGGGTCTAAATGGAAGTTGGAGAGCATAGCTTGTAAAGGCGAGCTGAGCTCCCTAGTATTATAAAGAAAAATATAAAAATGATAATTAGTGAGAGTAGTCCAAATTAAATGGATTTTATACTGTACCAAACACTTACTTTACTGGTTTTGGTGCCTTGATTCTTTTATAAACAAATGATGCAAGCCAATACTGTACAGTTCTATTCCATGCTCTAATACCTTCACGAATTGTAGGCCAAAACTCACTGCCATATTCATAGATATTTTTAACTGTTTCAAAAGTATACTCGACCACTTTCCAATTTCTTCTGCCCTCTCTATGTAAAATATTAAAAGAAACATAGAATTACACATTTTTTGGCAAGTTTTATAAATATTCTTTGATTATAAACCATTTAAAAAAAAATACTAACAAGGAACAATAATTAAGATACATATTTTCTAACAATAAATAATGACAATATAATACATACTGCTTATTATCACTATAGAATTTTAGTATCATATATTTAGATTATTATATATAATAATAAATCTGTAATAATAAATTCTTTAGAAATTATGGTTGTTAAAAATGCTTCAAAAAACAATATTTTTTAACAGTATTGTACATCAAATAATGCATTTTATCAAAAAGTCTAAAATTTTAGTTTTTTCCACTTATTTTAATATTAAAAAAAAAAAAAAAAGAAAAATGTATGAAAACATTAAGTTCTGTATTTTAAAATAATTGTTATAGTTTTATAACAGTGCAGTAGCATAGGAACAAAATTTAAAAAAGCAAACTTGCCAACCTATGAAAATAAGAATTAGTAGCATACAAAATTCAAATTAATCTGAAGATTGGTTGGTTGTTTTTTTATGTTTCGGAGTCAATTTTTTGACATTTGTAAAAGGAATAAGGTTTCAGTGTTTCAACTCAATACAGTAATTTTTAATAATAATAATAATACAGTGAAACCTCTGAATAAGGGGCACCCATGGGACCGGAACTTTTGTCCCTTAAATAGAGGTGTCCCTTATTCGGAGTTTTGATTGTTATAATTAATTTATCGTTCAGAAGGATATAAAAATAATAAATCATTAAAGGTGAAGTTTAAATGTGCCCGAAGTGTATAAATTATGTTAATGAGACAGAAAAGGAATAAAGAATTAATTCCAATTTTCAGTTAATTACTAAATCATTGAATTATTTGTAGAATTATTGTTTTTATTTTATATGCCAATTCTGTACATGCAAAAAATATTAAAAAATTTAGAAGAATTTCACTTGAAGTAATCAATCAAAAGTAATTGTTTTGCAAATTTCAATTTTTCACTACAATTTTTCAAGTGTTCATTTACCATATTCATAAATTTTAGTTCTTCATTACCACCAGTATTTACTAAAATAAAGTATACAACTGCTGTGCTGAGCTAGCAGAAAAAATTCTGACACATTTTCAAATTCATTTTTTAACGGAAAGGTATAAAACTAGAATGCCTGACTGTGGAAACAATTTGGAATCCAACGGTGTTTTCACTTTTTTGGTAAATAAATTACCTATTGAGTTATAAGTGATTTTTACCATGTGACAAATATGTTTTTCACCTTTCTGAGTAGTTATTCTTCTTTCGCATAGAAATTCGTATCAAAACGCCCGCTTCGAAAATGTTTTCTGTAAGATCTATTGCGTTTGCCCCCCTCCCTCGGAAAAAATAGTTCGATTACATAGTTTTTGAAAAACAACCACTTCTGGTTGCAGACACTTTCAAATAAAGATAAGTTAAAACTTATTTCATAAAAGTTGCCCTTTTGGATTTGAGAACAGCCTAAAGCATGTGTAAAGCATCTTTTTTTTTTTTTTTCTTTACTACCCAGTGGCGTAGTTACGTTTTTTGGCACCCGGAGCAGGATTAATTTTTGCGCTCCCCCCCCCCCCCCCCCAAAAAAAAAAAAAAAAAAAAAATGGAAGAAGAAACAAAATAGTCTTTTTGACTTGTACTGGGAGGAAAAGGCATCTTCATTTTTTCTTGTTTTTAAACGTTTACACGCCGAATTAACATCGCAAAGTAATTATAATTTTGCTTTTCCTATATTACAGCTTCAAATGTTTTCATTTATGCATACAAATTTAGAAAAAAACAAAAAGAAAATATTTGTGCAGTTTTTTGGGCTGTTTTTATTTCAGTGTTCGCATTTGGGAACATGATTATTGATTGACAACCTATGCAAATATAACAAATTATTTTCCGCTATATGCTATTGTATATTGTTCTTAAGTATTTTCTCGAACTCCAAAAACATTTAGATTCCTAACGGTCAAATGTAAGTAATATAGAGAAAACAATAAAAGCAAATAATATATTTTTCATACAAATTAATGAAATTACATTTTCCTTATACCTGTGATAAATGCTTAAACATAAATATATTTTTTTTTTCAAAAGTTTAAATCATCCTTATATTTTATTGGAAAAATAAGGACATCATTATTATGTTGGAAAATATATGTTTTGTATTACAAATAATGCAATGTTCCCATTTGGGAACATTGGCGTTTAAACAGTTAACGATTTGGCTAATTTTACTCAAACACACTAAACTAAAATGCATAGAACAGGATTACTGAAGATTTCCAATTTTCATCAATATTGAATTTGAATGAGAATTTCAAAAACTTAGCGGTACGTTCATGGATATGTTTATGTTGTTTTAAGAATGTGGGATGCAGAGCCTGATTAGGGTTGTGCGGGGCCCATGGCCCAGCACCTGTTTGACAACAACTTGCAGTTCCTATACTTTTTTTTTTTTTTTTTGGGGGGGGGGGGGGGGAGTTGTAGAGGATAAGGAATGGATTATTATTAGATATTACGATACAGTTTCAAAATTAATTAAAATATATTTTTGTTTTTGAGAAAATAATATGGAAACTATAGTTTTAAGCCTTTTTTTAAAAAAATCATTTTATTAAATTTGAGACCCCAGCAACAGTGGGTCCAAGGCCATGGCCTTATAGGCCTGTGCGGTAATCTGGCTCTGTAATGGGAATAATGACAAAGTGAAAAACTTGCATAAAAACACATTTACTACAACTGCTAAGTTATGATACATCCGATTATAGTAATAAAATCTCCTGATTGAAAACTGCAGTCACCCTAGAATTTCAAATTGCTATACGCATCCATTTTTAAAGATGGATGAAAAAAACGATAAAAGGTTTTGAATTCTTATGGTAAATCATGATATCCCACGAATTTGAGATCTTAATAAACCCTTAACATATTAACAATCGCATGACAATGATCAGGCATCAATATAGAGAGAGATATGCTATAGATGAAAATGATAAAAAATAAAATCCTTTTGAAATTTATAAATTAAAATCCATAAATTCTTTTTCTCAAAATCCATTTTACTTCTCGAATTTTGTTTTTCACCATGACATTTCTTATGTTCACCAGTTAAATCAGAGAGTAACTTAAGATGGAAAATACTGACGTTTAGGCAATTCTTCTTTCGTTTGTGGCTAAATCTTTATATGTTTCGAATTCCAGGAACTGTGTGGATCTTGACCATATGTCAATCAAGGGCTAATTAACCAATTAAATTAAACGTTTCTCGCAAATTGACACATTCTCCCCTTACTGGAAAATATTACAATCCTCAACATATTTGCATGAACTGGAACAAAAAAGTTTAGATTCTGATAAGCCTGCATAACCTACAACCATGTAGGTACCGAAATTGGCCTAAATAAGTCGTAAGACCTCCGATTGAATTCACCGAGATGATTATAAGATGCAATGGCGAAAGAGTTCGGACCAAAGAGGTTCCCGAGTCAAATTATTTTATTCCTTTGATCTCTCAGTCATTCCCATAATTTACGTAGATAGATGTAGTTTTCTCTAATGCATATGCGCTGAATTTAAATATATGTAAAATAAATTGAATTTTTAAAACGACGAAAACAGACGTTTGTAGTGGTCATACTAGAAAGACTGAAAAGTCCTACTTCGTTTTTAGGTGCGTCCGTAATTATGTAAATATGTAGCACCTATAGTTGTCGTTCAGTCCGTCCGTCTGTCTGTCCGCATATAACAGAGCAAAAAGTACCGAACCAAATCGTTTGAAATTTAAAATATATAAATATTATATAATTTTTTTGGGCCATTTCAAATTTTATGAAAATCGGATGCATAGTTCAATTACAGGGACAATCAAAATATTCCGATGCATTACGGCCAAAGAAAAAAAAGTTTCAAGTGCATTTTAATGCTGTTACACTCTTTTGAACGTAATAAAATTGATATGTATCTGTGAAGAGTATACTATAATATTTATTCTGTACAATTTGTGGTATAAAGAATATTTGTTAATAATTTACAGGGCCCCACAAAAGTATTTCATTACATAATGGCATAGGGAGAACATTGTTTGGTTCGTAATTACATAAATATGAAGCACCTATAGTTATCGTTCAATATATCCATCCGTCTGTCCTTCCGTCTGTCTGTCTGCATATAACAAAGCAAATACTATCCAACCAAATAATCTGAGATTTAAAATACATAATGGTTGCATAATTTTGTCAAGTCATTTAAAATTTTATGAAAATCACATGTATAGTTTTATTACAGGGACAATCAAAAGTATTCCATTACATTACGGTCAACAGGAAATATAGTTTTAACTACATTTTAATCATGCTACACTCTTTTGAATATAATAGAATTGACATGAATCTACAAAGTATGTATTAAAATATACATTCTGTACAATTTATTATTAATTTACAGGGCCACACAAATGTGTTTCCCTATACATAATGGTATATGGGGAAACATTGTTTGGGGTGTGTTTTAATTATATTAAAGTATTTCACGTTTTATGAAATTGATATACGTTGCTGAAGCTTAATACAAGTTACTTTTTGTATATGTATAGGAACACACAAAAGATTTCGACTACTATAGTGTCCGAAGTACTGTATAGTATAACAGCAGGATCTGAATATTTTTTTTTTACTTCGTTATAGTACGAACGCACCTTATTTGCTATGCTTCACGTGCAATTACCAATTTGTTTTATACAATTTAAGTGGGAAAAATTTGAGGTAGGTCGCTCACATTTCATTATTTGGTTTTCTCAATGACAATTTGATGGAAAAATGGAGCTTCCAATAAGGAAGAAATAGTACCTTTTCTTGTTCTTTCACTAAATACTTTTTGCATTGGTTTAAGGAAACTTTCATTTTAAATATTTATATGGAATGCTAAGAACCGCAAAAATCAGCGTGAAAACCAATCTATGTGTGTCCGTGTATATTATGGAGAGGACTAAAAATATCTACTACACATATAATTCTGAAATTTTGGGTGAGGGTAGTACAAGACAAATCCTATCCTAATGCATGTCAGACTTAAAATTTTTATTTTCTTTTTTCTTATAGTCGAGAATATCAATTAGAAATTCATCAAAAATGCGATATTTTCCCCGCAAATGGCAAAAATCGCACACTCATCTGAATTTGATTACCCCGTCGAAAGAAATTAAAATTTCTTGTGGTCTGGCGGTCTTACAGATTTTAGTTCTACCTTCCACCACCAGAAGTATTTTTATATGAGATTTCATGGGTCCTATTTCAAGGGAATTTTCTTTCTTTCAATTCATTTTGCGATTATCAACAGATGTTCTTGCACATGTGCAGTACGCCTTCTATACGGTGACATAAGCAGTGCACATCCATTCCGGAGATTCATTTTGACAGAAACAAATTTTAATGCATGTTTTTAATGGTTGGTTCTTGGCTGCGTAGTACACCCGTTCTATGCTGCCGAAGACACTGGAGACCCATCTCAGATGTTCATTTTGAAAGTTTTTTTTTTTTATTTAAATTTGAATAGATGTTTTAATCATTCGCGCTTCATTTGGAAAAATCGACGGACGGGTCAGCTAGCTTCAAATAAAAAATGTTCTTGATAACAGAAATTTGATTTCAAATCTTCAATCGGCTTTTTGATTTATTTACTTCAGGCTAGACAGTTAAAAGCCTCCATCAGTGATTGACAAATATGAATTTTGCCATTCCTTCCACCTTCACCAAATTTCTTCAAAATATTCACTCACACACTCAAAACCAGTCAACAATTATTATTCATTTTCAAAATATGTGAAATAATTTCAGTTTAAAGCTCCTCTGAATTTGGCACCTCTATTTAATCATTTTGTGTCTCAATTCAAAAACACAATTATCTTCATTACCGATTAAGTTGAGCTATCCCGAGAAATATTTGGCTATTTCCATGAGTACTTGTAGTGTAAGTCACAGGCTATGATTTTTGGCTACCAGTATTTTAGTATGAAAAAATGTGATTTATTTTATCTGCACATTCTCATTAATTGAATAAGGCCAAGCAGACTTTTCGAAAATAACGGTGGCAAACAAGCATAGCAATTATAAGGTAATGTGACTTACACTACAAAACCCATGGAACTAGCCATTTACATAATTTTTTCCTTTCTTCATTAATTAGATGCAACAAAATATTTTACTAAAGAATACATTAACACACGTAATAAAAATTAAAAGTCAACAATTTTTGTTTATTGTTAAAATATGCAAGATAATTTCGGTTTAAACCTCTCTTAATTTGGCGCCCCTTAGACTTGGTGCCCCCCTTGTATTTAGTAATACAATCTACATTGGTATGATAGCAGATTATTTTTTCTATCCAATGTCACTGAATATGTGGTGGTTTGGAGTTAGTCCTATAATATTTTTCATTGCTGCTCACAAATATAAAACAACTTCTACAATCAAATAATTGCCGTACACTGCTTAAATGGAATCTCATCATACAGATCTTGTATATGTACATGCATAATGCTGATACATAACTTATCAGCATATATATATATTATTTTGTTTAGTTTTACTTATGTTACAAGTTTTTTTTTTTTTTTTTTTTTTTTTTTTTTTTTTTTTTTTTCCCTCTTTAATGGCAGCTTTAGAACAAGTTTTTTTCCATCAAAACTGTGTTTTAAAAGTGAAAAGGCAAAAAGATAATCATAAATTGAGAGGGGGAAGAGAGATAAAGGTGAATTTAAAATTACAATTATATCAAATAAACTATTTATCTTTACTTTATGAAACAAAAAAGAAAAGTAAAAAATCTTACATTTCTTCAAGTGCTTCAAAATTAGTAGGACCAGCTCCTGGCTGAGGATTGCTAGATGCAGGATAAGCACCAAGTCCCAGGGCAATACATACACATTCTCCAAGGATAAATCCAGCATATATCCTCATACGAAAGTTGAAGAATGATGGAGTCATGTAAAATACTCTGTACCAAAAAGATTTCTCAAGAATTTCAGGTGAAGATGCAAACTGTAAGAAGATAAATACATTTAAAAGTACAATTAACTTTTTGTTATCCGACACTAAAATATCTAACACAGTTGATTAACCAATATCCTGCACTATATAACGTATTTTTCGAGATGCAACAGATGTCAATTTGGCTAGATACAAAGCATATAATATCCAAAATAATTAGCAGCCAGATATCCAGCCATCTGACCATAATCTGACTTTTAATGGTTTTAATCTCCGCCTCATCTTTTTAAAACATTTTAAAAGAAATTAGGCATGGGTTTGGATTAAATAGCTATTACTACTTTTATCTTCTTGTTTTAAAATTTTCTATTAGCAATTATTTTATGATCATTTTAGTTTTAGCACTTACACAAAAATCACATCTTAAATCATTAATTAGAGAAACATCAGCTAATTACTTTAGTGATAATCAATTATTTTTATGATTAAAATATACAACTGAATATATTTGAAAAAAATAGTAGTCTTTTTTCCTTTCTTTTTAACAGAGTATTCAGGTATACTTTCCACATTACCTCTTATTTGAGCATAACTTAGAATATTGTTCAGTGCTAAGTGAAAAATGTACATGTGTGGAATTTAATTATCTTTGTTTATTTCATTAATTGTTTTTGTGCATGTCCAATAAAATAGTTTTCTTATAGGATCTACAAGCCTCAGTGACTATAAAAGTAACATCCAATTACCATCCCTTTTTTTCATAAACTTCATTCTGTCAATTATTTTACCTTATAAAAACAAGTTTTGTGTTGTGAGAACCAAAATCTTGTTCTTGCTTCCCATTTTTGTTCTTTCATGAGTCATTATCCAACTTTTGGCATTTTAACTATGTCTGTTGCTCATTTATATCAGTGCATGTAGTATAAATAGTTAGTTTTCATGTTTTTATTTTTGTTGACTATCTATAAATAGAAGTAAATTTAGATTAAAAAATTAATGCATTTCATTTTGCAATTTTAAAATATCCACTTCTTAATCTGAAAGCTTTAACAAGTTCAATGAACAACAAATGCATCTTAGAGCCTTATAATTTTAGTCTAAACATACTAGTCTAAGATCCAGTATATAAGAAATATGTACCTTCATTTGTTATTTAATCATAATAAAGAATATATGCTAGATAATGATACAACTGATATATCGCACATAGGTTGCCTAGCTAAATCATGTGCCGATAATATGTTAAACAATAAAATGTTTAATTAAACTTTGTTGATCAACTTCTCCTATTTGTTATTTGTGAAAGTCGAGCATTTGCTGAGAGAATATACCCCAAGCAATTGAAGAAATACAGGTTGTCTGCTCTCCCATGTTACCAACCATGGGATTGTCAGGTATAAACAGGTAAGTAACCATTGTTAATATACCCTTATATACTGTTATAATACCCTTAATCGAATTACACATCAAATGAAAGCTTATTTTATTCCCATTCCAACTGTATTAGGTTTCTTTATCAAAAAGTGTGTTGTATCCATGGTTGTCTAGATTTAAGATGTTCAATTTTCTGCACAACCGTTGAGAGTGACAGAAAAGTGTTGCATGCACAATTCCATTTGACAGACAAAGATGCAACGAGGCAGGTGTGAGCCCAGTAGCTGCTTAGTAAAAGAAAGTGAGAAACGCTCCTTATTCTCTGTAATATGAAAGGATGTCTTAACTGTCCAAAAAGTTTTTGGAGGGGCCACCGTGGCCTAGTGGTTAAGGCACCATGCATTTTCATTGATCCCAATCGCTATATCTAAAATAAGAAACTGCACTTATAATTGAATTAAAAAAATAGTTCCAAGAAGAAGAAGCTGTATTTAACCCCTAGAGGGCCAAGCAATAATGTTTCTGCAATATTGAATTCTTATCGGAAAAATTAAAAACTTTTATTTTAAAATAAGAAAAAGTAATTTTATAGTTAAAAATATAAAATTTTGTTAAAATCTTTCATTATGAATCTCGTTCCTTATCTTAAAAATTACTGTTTTAAAGAAGCCCTGGTATAATTCTTGGCTAATTACTGGGAAAATTATAATCTAGTTTCATTAATCCGAAACAAGAAAATTTTTACAACAGTTGGAGAACACTGTTTTTCTTACCATACTGTCGGAGATCACATCATGAAATGTGAAGAAGAAAATTACTTATGTCAACATGAAGAGGCAGATACACAGATAATGTTTCACTAGCAGGGGTGACCGAGCTCAGCTCGGTCAAAATTAACTTTGTGTTCAACTCGATATAGTATTATTACTGTAAAACATGTTATTAATAATAGTATTATTTATAAAAACAATCAACTATGTTTGTATGCACATGTTCATAAATTTTACTTTATTTTAAAATTTACAATGAAAGGACATCAATCCAAATCACTTTTATAGCTCGACTCTAATTAGTTTAACTATGCATTTCGAAGACTATTAAGAATGTATAAGAAATTTCTTCACATTCTGAAAGACAATATTTTTTGCCAGATATAACCAAATTTGGACACATTCTTTCATTTGGCACCAAATATGTGTTTTGGTTTCGTAACCTTAATAGTCGATTTTTCGGCCAAATTTCGTCAGTATTTTGTCAAATATCGCCAACTTATTGGCTTTTGCCGTAGTCTCGTGATCCTGACCCTTTTTTACCCAAATGATCCACTAATCACATATGATCAAACATGTGACTTAGCTCAATGGTCTTCAGGTAATCAAAAACAGTAGAGTATAAAATGAATCAAAATCGTTTAAGCCATTTCTTAAGTAAAATTAGCATGACAGCATTCAGCAATGAAGCGATATGACCCACTAATATAATTTTGTTTAATATGCAACTTAGCTCAATAGTCTTCTCGTGACAAAAGACGTTCCATTGCAAAATTTAGGTAAAATTGACTGAGTCGTCGTTATATATAATTAGAATGACCCGAACCCTTTAAGACCTAAAACGACCCACTAACTGAATTGTTACGTGCATGTGTCCTATCTCAATGGTTTTCTTTTGCCCGAAAACGATATAATAGAAAATATACTGAAAATGGTGAGAACAATTTTCTAGATAAAATTAGCATGACCCACAAATGACCCTTATATCGAAATCTCTCGAAAATGTGACTTAGTTCATTAATTTTTGCGTGCCGAAAAACGTTAAATACAAAATTTAGATAAAATCGATTGAGCCAATTTTTAGGTATAAATAGTTTGACCTTGACCCATTATGACCCAAAATGACTCATTAATTGAGTTTTCTGAAACATCTGACCTAACCCAATGATTTTCTTGTGTCCGAAAACGATAGAATATAAAATTCAGTCAAATTTGCGCGAGACATTGTCTAGATAAAATTAGAATAACCCAAAAGTGACCCATTGATCGAAATTTCTCGAACATGTGACATAGCCCAATGATTTTCTCGTGCCAAAAATATACTGTATACAAAATTTCGTTAAAATCGATTCACCCATTCTTTAGATATAGATTGACCATGACCCATCATGACCCACAAATGACCCTTATAATCGAAATCTCTCGAACATGTGACTTAGCCCATTAGTTTTCTCGTGTATAAATATTGTTACACTCAAAATTTCGTTAAACTCGATCCTGCCATTCTTTAAATATAAATAACTTGACCCAGACCTTTTATGACCCTTTATGACCCATTAATCGAAATTTCTCGATCATGTGACCTAGCCCAATGATTTTCTCGTGCCAAAAAATGTTGTATACAAAATTTCGTTAAAACTGATCCACGTGTTCTTTAGATATAGCTTGACATGACCCGTTATGACCCATCATGACTCATAATATAATGACCCATAACCTCTTATAATCGAAATCTTTCAAACATGTGAGATAGCCCATTAATTTTCTCGTGTCAAAAAACTTACATACAAAATTTCATTAAATTTGATACTGTCGTAGTTTACATATAAATAGCTTGACCCAGACCTTTTATGACCCAAAATGACCCAGTAATCGAAATTTCTCGAACTGAGACCTAGCCCAATAGTTTTCTTGTGCCAAAAAAATGTTGTATACAAAATTTCGTTAAAATCGATCCACCTGTTCTTTAGCTATAGCTTGACTATGACCCATTATGACCCATCATGGCCCACAAATGACTCTTATAATCGAAATCTCTCGATCGTGTGAGCCCATTAGCTTTCTCGTGTCAAAAAACTATTACAGGCAAAATTTCGATGAAATTGATTCCGCGGTTCTTTAAATATAAATAGCTTGACCCAGACTCTTAATGACCCAATATGACCCATTAAAATTTTTTCTCGAGCATGTAACCTAGCCCAATGTTTTTCTCGTGCCCGAAAACCATAGAATGCAATTTTTAGTCAAAATTGCGTGAGAAAATCTCTAGATAAAAATAGCATGACCCACAATGACCCCAAAAATGACCCACTAACCGAATTTTCTCGAACATGTTACCTAACCCAATGGTCTTCTGGTAATCCAAAACGATAAAATATAAAATTTGGTCGAAATCGTTAGAGCCGTTTTTTAGATAAAAATGGCTTGACCCATAATGACCCAAAAATGACCCAATAATCGAAATTTTTCGAACATGTGACCCAGCCCAATAGTTTTCTCGTGCCAAAAAACGATTGGTTACAAAATTTCCTTAAAATCGATCCAGCCGTTCTCTAGATATAAATAGCTTGATCTTGACCCATTATGACCCAAAATGACCCAATAATCGAATTTTCTCGAACATGTGACCTAGCCCAATGGTCTTCTCGTGCCCAAAAATGGTAAAATCCAAATTTTTGCGAAAATCGTTAGAGCCGTTTTTGAGATAAAATTTACCCACACACACACACAATTTTTGCTCGCATTATAGTATAAGATATATCAAAAGCGCCACCTATTTTGAAAATATTTGTCAAAGCAAATGATACCGATGTCTTGATAATTTTACTGAACACTATCCACAAAATTCTGCAAACTCAAATTTGGTTGGCGGGTTCCTCACCAAAGAAAAGCAATAAAAAAGATCTTGATTGTATTGACTGTACTCAGCTTGCCATAAAATTGGGTCCTACTTTATGCCTGGATCTGCCAGCTTCCCATGCATTTATGGGCTGTGGTTATTTTCAAGATGAAATATTTTCAAGACGAATGGATTTCCAGGAAATATTCGCATCATTGACGTATCCAGAAAAGTACTCCTAGAAGGTAAAATTCAACCTGTTCAGGTAAAATTTAACCTGTTATTGCTCTTCTTTATGGGATCAAGCAATGTTATAATATCAATGACACTAGATATCAGCTGTTCCAAAAAACATATTCAATGAAAAAAAACAAGGTCATTTCATGAAAAAGATTAAAGGCATCGACTCCAATATTATTCCATTGTGCTGGATCTCACTGAAAGAGAAAATTTTGTGCATAATATATACCGTAAAATGGGGTGAATCGGAACACTTTTCAACTTTAACGTTAAAAAAAAGCAACAAATGATTTTTTAATTTATCTACTAGAAACTTCGGTCTTGTTTTGTTCTTTACTTTTTAAGTAAAAACGAAACATTTTTACTGTTTATATAAATATTATTTATTTTTTTAATGGTATTCCGATTCACCCTGCAGATAGGGGTGAATCGAAACAAATGTTATAATTTTCATTTATTCCGATTCAAACTTTAATAGGGTAAATAAAAACAGGTAATAATGATAAGGGAGGAATAACAACACGTAGTTACTGTGAATCCAAACCTTCATTTTATATACATGTAAAGATGTGCCCTTTTAAAAATTAAAAACAACTTTGAAATCAAGAAAAATTAAAATTTATTTTAAGAAATTATATTTGAATGCAGAAGTAGAATTTAATACAAATTCAGCCCTGTTCTGTGTTATCCTTTACTAGTAGTCATTGGGTAAATGAATCTATTGAGTAGACCCTATCGCTGCATGTATTAATATGATCTACTAATACGCCCTCATCCCCGTCCCTTAGTACTGTTTGCATCCCTCTCTTTTTTAATTGTTTTTTCATTTTGAGATGTTTGTGTAATGTAGATGTCAGATAATAATTCTGTGCAGTTTTTCTGACAAATTTGCTATTTTTAAATTCTTTCATTGTGTGTTCCATGTCTGTTGGATTAGGCGTTGACTTTTTTCTTTAACCAAGTAATTTCTTGGCACCTTTAAACTCTTCAAGAAATTAGAACAAACAAAATATTGTTATTATACATATTCAAACATATTTTTTCATACATTACATGAAACAATTACTGTATAGAAAAATAAACCATGAGAGAAAACGTGTTCCGATTCACCCCGTAAATCTTAAACTTCTGATGTTACAAGCCATTTTTCATTTTTTCATTATGTAGTTAAAAAATAAGTAGAATTTAATACAGCATATCGTTTACAGGTCTATCATTAGTTAAAAATCCCCTCTCTTAGGTTTAGAATACGAAAAATACTGTAGTTACATACAAAGTTTTGAAGACATTGAAAAAATGAGGTTTTTGAGGAACCTCTTGAAGTTTTTTTATATACCCCAGTAGTGGTACCAACATGTCAAAATTGAATTTCCCAACTCTTAATGTTATTACCTTCTTATAAAAAAATTGGCAAGTAAAAATATCATCACATATATTTATAATGAATTTATTTGTTTGACTGGGAAGTTTTGTTCCTATTCACCCCATTTTATGGTATTAATTCTATGTGGCTTCATGCAACTGATGCATATAG
The DNA here is from genome assembly GCA_964019185.1 of Maratus speculifer. NCBI lineage: Eukaryota > Metazoa > Arthropoda > Arachnida > Araneae > Salticidae > Maratus > Maratus speculifer. The sequence continues at coordinate 72,763,895 of OZ025295.1, forward strand.
CGCTAAAGTCAATCCTGAAGATTGTGGATGGTTATTTGAAACCTATGTGGTTTAAAGGAGACCCAACACCCTAACAAGTTAATGACATATTAAGTGAATTGAGAAACAGAATTAGACTGTGACATTGGCACTTCTGATACTATTCTGAATCGGAATAAGTATTTTATATAAAAATTTTGTATTTTATTATTGATAATTTATCAATAAAAAAATATTTATAACATTATGTGATATTTTATTTGATCTTTACCAGTGTTTAATCCATGCTTAAAAGATCGAAAAAAATCTCCTTTTGAAAGGCTACATTTTCAACAAAAAATTTTATTATTTCATAATTATGCATTGTCATATTATCATATTTTCATAATTATGTATATAAATGAATATGTGAGTGAAAAAAAAAATGAAATTGTTGTTTACCCAATCGGAGCAATCTTTAAAAAGAACTCACTGCATCTTTGTCTATCAAAAGGAATTGCGTGTGCAACACTTCTCTTTCACTCTCAACAATTGCACAGAAAATTGAACATTGTAAATCTAGACAACCATGGATTCAACACACTTTTTGATAAGGCAACCTAATACGGTTGGATTGGGAATAAAATAAGTTTTCATTTGATGTGTAATTTGATTAAATAACTTATGAGGGTGTATTGACAACGGTTACTTACCTGTTTATACCTGGCAACCCCATGGTTGGCAACATGGGAGAGCAGGCAACCTACATTTTTCAATTTCTTGGGGTATATTTTCTCAGCTGATGCTTGACTTTCACAAATAACAAATGGGGGAAGTTTATCAACAAAGTTGAATTAAACATTTTATTGTTTAACATTATCAGAATGTGATTTAGCTAGGCAACCAATGTGTGATGCATCAATTATATCATTATCTAGCGTATATTCTTTATTATGATTAAGTAACAAATGAGGGTATATATTTCTTATATTGGATCTCATACTATACAGCCAAGTAATCATAATATCTAATCATTACCAATTATCTTGCTGATTGATCACATTGATATGCTTACTAGATATCTGTTGAATTTCAAGTATTTACTCATGTAACCTTTTTTTTTTTTTATGTAATATTTTTGACTATGTCAAAAAATTAAAAAAAACACTTAATTTATTTTCATTTAGAATTTATTGATATTAGTTTTTCTCTTGCCAAAAGATGGAGCAACTGTAGAAATATTTGTTTTTAATATGAGCATTACACTCTATTAAATAATTAGTACCAACTATGAAATCATCACAGAATGATCTATTTTGCATACTTGTAACATTTCATAAAATATAGCACAAACCTCATTATAATATTGTTTAATTCCTGTATCTCAAAATTTTAGTTCTATTTGGGGCTCTTTCCTAGATTTGAAACCATTAATTGTTCTTATTCCTGCTTGATATTTTTGTTTGTACCATCATTGAATAAGTTGTTATTTGCAGAACATATATTTTCAGTTTATTATTATTATTATTTTTTTTTTTTTTTTTTTTTTTTTTTTAGCGAATCAAATTACAGTAACTTTAAAATCTGCGAAGAAACTATCACACATTCGATGTTGCACTATTGATTAAAAAAGGAAGCAATATAGCATAATTTTGTCAGAATTCTCTTTATAATCACAAACAATTTCACTACCTGAACGAAAAATTTGTAAAAGCAAGTTGCTTCCAGTTTTACTTCCGAGAAGTAGGAATACATGAATTTTGATGAGGACTTGCACTTAGTTATATATGTTTTTTCTGTATGAATAAACTGTGGTTTCAGAACGAAAAAGACCCTGTGTTGATATGGGATCAAAAGAGTTTATTTACAGTAGGTCATGACAGGGTACAAGCAAGAAAGAGCAGAACAGAACATAATGGAAAACACATGTATTTATAGATTTCAATTGGGATTCTAGATTATCCAATAGTAACTCTTAATAAGAGGACCAATAGAGATCTTTGATAAGATAGCCAATCATCATTTATGCATAAAGTGATGTAATATAAAACATAATCAGTATGATGTCATGTGCGATTAGAATCCAACACCCTCCCTTAATCGCACCTTACATTATATTTTCATATTACATTGGAGTAAAAGTGCTTGGAGTTTAGCTTTAGGCAAAGATTTTGTCATCATATCTGCAATTTGATTATCAGTCGAAATATACTCTATTTTAATTTGATTCTCTCTGATAACATTACGGATAAATTTCAGTTTTATATCAATATGTTTCATTCTCCCATAGTTATTTTCATTAGTTATGCACTTGATGCATGATTGGTTATCTTCATACACAAAAACATTTTTAATACTTACAATTTCACAGGCAATATTTTTCATCCATAAAATGTCTTGAATGCCTTTGCACAGAGCAATTATTTCAGCTTCCGTGGTTGAAAGAGCAACAGCCTTTTGTTTATTTACACACCATAATACAGGACAGTTACAAAACATTATTATGTAACCAGACACAGACTTCCTATCAATTGAGTTTGGCCCCCAATCTGCATCTGCATATACAGTAGACTCCCTCAAATCCGCAAACCAGAAATCCACAACTCTCTAAAATCCACACATATTTTATGGATGTAAACAATGAAACTTTCAGTTCAAATATTGGGACAAAATTTGATTTTTTTGGTTTTGCATCAATTCCATATACTTTTTATTTTGAAATTTTCCTAATAATACTCTATTCATGTCTTTTTCATTAAGGAAAAATAAATTTTTTGGGAAAAAAATTCAAGATATTGCTGATATTACTGGTAATCACAATCTTCTTACCAAATATATTTATGCATTAATCAAGATTTTTTTGTTATTAAGCCTGGCTAAACTTGGAAAAAAAAATCCTTATTTTTTTATTTTGATGTGAATTTGTAATATACTTTTATGAGGCAAGTTTTGTTGAATAATTTTGGAAAAATACATCTAATCTTTATAATGAATATTTAATCATACACTATTGATTATTAACTTGACCTTTGCTATTAGTAGGTACTTTTATCATTTTAAAAACTATTTAAATTTTTATTATCGTAGTTTTTACTTCTTTTAATATTTTATTATATTGTAAGCATTCATTATAGTTCTGACTGTGCTATTAATTGCACTCAAATTATTGTTTAAAAAATGTAAACAAAGCAATGACCAGAAATCCGCAAATTCTAAAATCCACACAACCTCTGGTCCCAAGCTGTGCGGATTTGAGGGAGTCTACTGTATAGACAAATCCGAATCATCTAAATTACCCTTTTTGTAGTTTATTTTTAATTTTACAGTACCTTTCAAGTATCTCAATATTTTCTTTAAGGCATTCCAGACAACATCAGTAGGACGTTCCTGGATTCGACTTAAGCAATTGACTGCAAATGAAATGTCTGGTCTGGATACATAAGCTAAATACAATAAAGACCCTATTAGTTCGTGATAAGGCCCATTAAAAGCATTACCTTTTTCAAACATAGCAGGGGTTGATTTAGGTTCAATAGGAACACAACAAGGATTACAATCAAGCATATTGTACTTTTTTAACAATCTTAAAATGTAATGTTCCTGATCTAAAAACAGTCCTTCTGGAGTAAATTCCATTCGAATACCTAGAAATTCTGAAACTTTTTCTGATTTTGACATTTGAAATTCTTTAGATAACATATCAATAATAATATTAATTTCTCTAACATTTGAACCGGAAATTAAAAGGTCATCAACATACAAAGCCATTATAATTTTCTTAGAGTTTACATCTCTTACAAAAATACAAGGTTCAGAATTAAGTTGTTTAAATCCCAGTCTAATTACAAAATTTTGAAATTTTTCATACCATTGTCGTGGGGCTTGCTTTAGGCCATACAAACTCTTTTTAAGTTTGCATTTCCTACCACTATTATCATCATACCCCTTGGGTTGATCCATATAAATAACTTCATTTAATTCACCATTTAAAAAAGCAGTTTTAACATCCAAAACATAAACATTTAAATTTTCATTCAACATAATAACTAATATGAAACACAAGGCAGGCATGTTTATAACCGGTGAAAATGTCTGAGTATAGTCTATTCCTTCTTGCTGCATGAATCCGCGAGCTACCAGCCTTGCCTTATACTTACCGTCTCTTTTCCTACGTAACACCTACTTGCAAAAGATGGCTTTTCTGTCTAATGGTAATTCCTCTAAGTCCCAGACATCGTTTTCTTTAATGGATTTCATTTCATCGTCCATGGCTAGTTCCCATTTTTGTTGTTCACTGTACGGCAAAGAGGAAATGTCATCAAAAGTTAAAGTTTCTTCTTGAGCGAGCATTGTTTCATATATTTCTGGCTCTGGATATCTTATGGGTTGTTTCTTTTCTCTAGAAGAGGATCTTATGATATTTTCATTTGAATTTTTATCATTTTCAAGTTTTGTTTGCACTAAAGTTTCAGAATCTGTTTTATTTTCATCATTTTGGTTTTTAGATTCCAGATAATTTTCCTCAATATTTTCAGTTGTATGTTTAAAATTAACTGAATTTTTCTTTTCTTCATTGAATTTAACGTTTTTAGAAACAGTTATCCGATTTGTTGTGGGATCCAGTAGTCGATATCCCATTGAAGTATAGCCTACAAATATCATTTTCTTGCATTTTTCATCTAATTTCTTTCTTAAGTTAGAAGGTACAAGTGCATAGGCGTCACAGCCAAATACTCTGAGATTTTTCAAATCTGGTTTGCTATTATATTTCAAATAATATGGAGTATCATTATCAATAGAATTACTTGGCAATCTATTTTTAAGATAAGCTGCAGTTAGTACTGCTAAACCCCAATAGCTCTTAGGCAAATTGGATTCATATAGCATTGCCCTCCCTTTTTCCAAGAGAGTTCTATTAACGCGCTCTAATATTCCATTCAAATATGAAGTATATGGGGGAGCTGGATCAATTTTTATACCCACTTCATTTGTAAAATTTAAAAGTTCTCCCTATATAAATTCTTTTGCATTATCACATCTAATTTTCTTAACGAAAGGATTTAATTTACAAAACGATATTAGTTCACGAGCTGCATCACTTTTCTTTTTAAGTAATCGAACTTCAGTAAATCGCAAAAAATCATCAGTAATAGTTAGAAAATATTTCTCACCTCCAATAGTTTCAGGAAATATGGATCCACAAGTATCCGTGTGAATCATCAACATTGGTTCTTTTTCTCTGTTTCTCGGACCTTTGCCAGCTGGTGTTGCACTTAATTTTGCACGAGCACAAATTTCACAAAATGATGAAGGGGTAGGCAATCCCAAATGAATCAGTGGCTGGTTACAGGGGTGTCCAAGTCTTCTGTGCCATAAGTCCTTATCGTAAGTTGATGTCAAAGAACTTTCATTAGATGGAGTAAAATAACTTATATATTGTCCATGAATATCCCGATAACCGAAGCGCATTTTCTTATTATCTTTTTCGATAAATACTTCTTCATTCTTGAATATCACTGAGAAATCTGCTTTTTCTATGTTCTTGACAGAAATTAATTGTCCGTTTAGATTCGGTACATATAATACATCCTTTAAAGTTATGCGAATATTGTCAGATATTGTACCATGTATACTTCCAGTGCCTTCCACATTTAACACTGCTGCCTTTGAAGCACATTTAATTGTTCCAGTTGCAGGTTTAAGAGAAGTGAACCATTCTTTGATAGAACACATATGTGATGTCGCACCTGAGTCTATGATAAATTTGCAATTATTTGTGTTTCCAGTCATAAAAGATATTTCAAAAGCTGACTGTTTTTCATCCATCTGCGTTTCTGGTTTATTTTTACAGAATTTTTTATAGTGACCTATTTTTGAACAATTATAACATTTTACGGTTTTCATTCTACAAAATTTTGAGGTGTGGCCTTTCTTTTTGCAAAAATTGCAAAAGAGTTTTTTCTGTACCGACATAAAAGCAATATTATCATTAAATGATTTAGTAATATTTCTGGATTCACTCATTAATGCTTCAGCATCAATTAGTCTTTGCATAACAAATTCCAGAGTCAAGTTAGTATCAGGTTGATTTTCTAACGCAACTTTGACGGATTCAAATTCCTTCGGCAAAGACATTAAAATGTAAATAATTGTATCAATGTCACTCACCTGAGCACCAGATATCCTTAAGTCAGTAATTAATTTCAAAACGTCGTCAATATGCTGTGTCATTGTAATATCTTTATTCTTTTTCATTGTGGACAGTTTTTTCCGTGTTAATATTTGATTTATAGCTCCTTTAAGTTCATATGTTGCCTGCAGGGATTTCCAGATTTTACATGCGGTTTCTTCTTTTTGAAGAGAAGATAAAATCCTATCCTCTAAAAGCGATAATAATAAAGCGTAAGCCTTTTTCGCTTTAATCACTTCTGGAGCCTTTGCTGGATCTGCTTCTTTTTCCAAGAAAACGTCAAGTTCTTTCACCGCAAAAATCGCAGTTACTCTTCTGCTCCATATTTGGAAATTATTTCCATCAAACTGAGCGACCGAATAATCCTTGTTTTCAGTCATCGTTTAAAACACCGCAGACGAAAGTAACATAAGTACTCTATCGCAATAAATTTTGCCTGACCCACTTTTCCGTTCAACGCAGAAAAACACTAAGTAAGTAGGGACCACGCTCTGCTGTGGTTTCAGAACGAAAAAGACCCTGCGTTGATATGGGATCGAAAGAGTTTATTTACAGTAGGTCATGACAGGGTACAAGCAAGAAAGAGCAGAACAGAACATAATGGAAAACACATGTATTTATAGATTTCAGTTAGGATTCTAGATTATCCAATAGTAACTCTTAATAAGAGGACCAATAGAGATCTTTGGTAAGATAGCCAATCATCATTTATGCATAAAGTGATGTAATATAAAACGTAATCAGTATGATGTCATGTGCAATTAGAATCCAACATAAACTGTAGCAATAGAGTAGATAACAGAAGATGTAACAAGGACAGGACTCAAGAATTCGTCCCACTTCCAAATTTTAATGAAGCTTGTTAAATGTATGGAAATTATTTATTCTCTATTATGAATGATCTCAGAAGCTATTTCATCTTTCAAAATATAAAACTAAAATATTCTAACAATAAGAAGCTATACACAATACCTTGTCATTTTCTATCATTCAATAATTTTTTTTTCTTTTACTGTTATTTATTTTGCATACATATATTTTTATGTTGTCTTTTGTTAGCAATGTTTCAAAGGTATTTTATGTTAATACATGGATGACTGCCATGGAATTAGTGAAGAATCCATTCCGTCTGTGGTCTTTTTTTGCTTTTCTTTTCTATTCTGACTCTCTAGTGGGAGCAAGATAAAAAAGAAAAGTAATAATCAAACGGACAACACTGGACAAATTTAAAAATAAAATTATACAGATTAAAGGCAGCAAAAAGGGATAATGGATGGGCTTGTGACCCTGGAACTATCAGACAACCCTTGGAGATTCAAGCTATACACGTATTGTGTTTAATAATCTTCAAATTGCAGTTAGTCTAAGCACAATAATTTCTATAAAAGTTTTGTAAAGGAGTCTTTATAAAAAAATACATTTACTTTAAATTGAAAACTAAAATATTACTAGTTTTTTAAAGTAATATTAATAATAAAGCAAGCAACTGAGTAGATTACAGATGTCAGCACAAAGTAAAAAAAGAATTACAAAATAAATAAATCAAACAATCTAGCAAACTTTTGAAAACTATCCGTTAATAGTATGCTAGCATTAATAACATGCAAAATAATTAATTTAGTGATTATCAAAATCATTAATAAAATTAAACAAATAATTTTCAACCCTAAACAGAAATATTTCAGTTTAAAAGATAATGTTATCTTACTGTGTAATTAATACCTCTAATAATAAATACATTTCTGAAAGTTTATATTTGTGACTGTTGAATGAAACAGAATAGGTTAAGTTCTTTAACTTAATAATATTATATATATATATATAGAACCATTATACAATACTACAATTCAACATCAAAATATGGAATAACCCATTAAATAACAAACTACATCAAAACAGAGAAGTTTTCAAATATCGGAACAAATACGAAGTATTGGAAATGTGGTATTTAGCTTGTTATCAAGGGTAATGCTAAATAGACACATTAATTGTGATTAATTTCTGATTAGAATTTGGGATAAAGTTAAAAATGATTTCTAAATTACCCAGTTAATTGCCAATGCAAAACTTAATTCTATGAAAAATACTAGACAAATATCAAAACAATAATGACAGAATTATCAAATAGATAAACTTACACGATAAAATCGCCACCATGTGAGAGAGAAAAAATATAAATTCGTATTTGCAATCTCACCTTGCCAACAGTTATAGGTGACAGTTAATAGAGAAAACTATATCAGAAACCAAATATAATTAATTATATATAATTTATATATACATTACTTACTTTTTTATGTTTAAATACACAAAAATTTTTCCTTAAAGAAAAAATAAAAGTAGATTTATAAAATATCTTAATTTTTGTAAAAGCATAAAAATCATAAAATTTTTCTACTAAAGTTTAGCAATGAAAATCTTGCATTTAAATAAATTCAGAGAGTAAAATTATACTCACATCTAGGGGATAAAGGAAATTTCCAAGAAGATATAACAATATATAGATTGGAACAACTTGTAATCTTTTTTTCAAGAATCTGTTGGCTGGTACACATGTGCTATATGGTAACTCAAACATGTCAGTGTAAGTTCTATATTTATAATAAGGACCTAATACAATTTAAAGAATCTATATAAATATATAAACATATAAAATAAGAGATAACTTTTATAAAATTATTGGAAAATGCAAAACTATAAAAGAAAGTCAAAAGAATTTGTACCTATTAAAACACCAGCAAAACAAAATGCATAATGAAATACTCCAAAAAATGACACATTAATTTTCTTATACTTGTGCTCAATTGCTGCTTTCTCCTCTTTTGAATCAAACTGCAATGTTTCTTTCAGTTCACAGGCTAAACCAACCATCTGCAAGTCAATAAAAACAAGTTGATAAGTGTGATTGCAGATTGCACAGAGAGTTTCATTTAATATCTTCTTTAACACTAGAACGCCCAGGAGGAGTCAATTTGACTCAGACCATGTGATTAAATTTCAGTTCGACCAAGAATTTTTTTCTTGAAATAAGTTAAATTTGAAAAATACAGAATTAGGTTAAATAAATCAATTAAATAATTCTGAATAAAAATTGTAGTGGGAAATATCATTATGAAACTTGAATACAATTTCTGGACATTCTAGTGTTAAAACACTTTATCCTTAAAGTAATAAATCAAGATTGTTAATTTATAATCATTAAATCCTGACATAAATGGCAGCACCATTACATTTAATTTAAAAATAATTAGACAAATATTTTAAAATCAAATCAAAAATATTCAAGAAAAATAGTTTAAATAAAATTGAAAAATCTGACTATTTTCAAATTCAGCAATTTTTTTTAATTTAGTGCAGGTATAGATAAAATATAGAATTGAAAGATTCAAATAATCCATATTAATTGTTTGATTTTCCAAACACTCACAAAATAGCACCAAAAAAAAAAAAAAAGAAAAAAAATGTTAATAATAAAATATGATAAAAGAAAAACTTTTAAAAGTTTCTTTAATTATTTAAAAAAAATGCCAATAGATGGTAACAGTAATCAAAAATACTGGTTCCAGACTCAAATTCAAAATTTTTTAGATCTTAAGGGTGTTCTCAACTGCTCCACTCAACAAGCACAAAACGTTTTGACACATTTGCAAATTCATTTTCTAACAGAAACATATAAAACTGGAATGCCTGACTATGGAAGCGATTTCAAATCAAACTTATTTTTCCATTTTATGATAATTAAATTACCTATTCAGTTCTAAGCTATTTCGATCACACATTTTTTTCCTGCTTTTTGACCAATTTTCTACTTTCACCTAGAAATATGCTCATAAACGTCAACTTTGAAGGCCTGTTATGAAATATTTATTGCATTTATAGAAAAACAGAAAACTGAGTGCAATTAGACAGTTTCTGAATAACACCTGCTATTTTCATGCATTTCCGAACAAAAATAAATTAAAGCGTATGTCGCAAAGTTACTCTTTTTGATTTAAAAACACCCCTACAGAAGAAGTAAAAAAAATATATTTTAAAAATTAATCCTATGCAAAATAATAAAAAAAACCTTTAAAATGCCCCCCCCCCCCCCAAAAAAAAAAAAATAAAAAAAAAAAAGTTTTTTTTTATTAAACCCATTTAAAAAAAAAAGTAAAATAAAAATCAAAATTTAAAAGTTTTGCTTGAAAAATATGAACTCACTATCTACTGTGCGAGAGACATTTGTGCGACTGCAGTGCCTTCAGTGCTTGACGATATTCGCCAAACTTAAAAATTATGTTTTGAAATTGAAAAAGAACAAATCTGTTTAGTTAAAATAATATAAAGATTTTTCAAATTTTCAGGATTTTAGAAAGGTTAGAAATATTCAGCTTTATGTAACAAAAAAAAAAAAAAAAAAAAAAAAAAATCTGTAAATTAAACAGTTTTCAAGTATATGCCTGTGATGGACAGACAGAGAAGCAAAACTATAAGGGTTTCCGGAGATGAATGAAATCCTAAAAATAAGCTTAATTTATATGATTTGCTTTGAAGGCAAAATATGTCATTTGATAAATGCAAGTGTAAAAAAACATTTTATTATTATTATTATTTATTATTACAGGTTTGATCCATTAAATGAGATGAGCAATAAATATCATTTTAAGCCAAATGGGTTTTCTTCTACTTCCTGAAACTTAGCTTTTGAAAAACTTACGGGGAAAAAAAAATCCGTGACAGGGTTATTCAAAATTGCAACTTAATGGTTAAAATTCATTCATGTAAATTTATCATTTATTGGATATAAAATAATTTGAAACTTGTCTTAAGAAAAACATTGGGAAAATTATTGATAATTTGCAAAATTGAAAATAAATAAATAAGTTTACTTGATACAACTACTATAACACACACACACACACACACAAAAAAAAAAAAAAAAAAAAAAAAAAGGTAGAATTTTATAAATTAGAACAATTTAAGTGTCAATTTTTTTTTTTTTAATTGAAGCAAAAAAGAAGTCTAGTTCAAATATATATACACATAGGATAAATTTGAATACATAATAGTGATCATACCTTTAAAGTAAGTATCATTTGTATGGCATTTGTATGAGTAGGAGGAATGGACAGCCCAAAATAATGTGTACTTCGAAAAAATGCAAGGTATGAAAAACAGAAAACAGCACTAACAACTGGGCAAATTCTGAAATAGAATTTAAAGTATATGGGTTACATCCATTCATAAATATATATTTATATTTCCAACAAAATATTTTATATACTTCAAAAACTTAGAAAAAAATATTTTTAACAATATTCAATTATGAAATCTATCAATAATTAGTGATTTAAATGAACTGATCAAGTGTATTATTACAGCTATTTTTATTGATTGATTTAAAAAACACATTAAAATCATTTACAAATTACATTTTGGTTAAATTAAATTTACTTTTAAATTCTAAAGTTAATAAAACAATCTGAGAGACTTGTGAAAAACTGCGTTTTCATGAAAACCTAAAGATTTTCAAATAAAACATTGCAAAACCATTATTTTAATGCTAAGTTTTTAAACTTCATTTTCACGTAACAAAATTTTACTTAAAAAAAAAAAAAAAAAAAAAAAAAAAAAAAAAAAATTAAAGCGATATAATTAGAATATAAAATTGTGCTTGTTCTAATCCCTTATGCCATAAAAATTGCAATTCTAAGAGCATAGAAAAAAAATATGAAAAGTTATTATTCTCCCGATCTCCATAAAATTTGCTATGTTTATGACTTCTAAAAAAGTCTTGTAAGTTATTAATCCAGTCTATAACTTTAAAAAAAATTTGAAAGAGGGGAAAAAAACAATCTACATATTTAAAATGCTTTAAGAGACTTTTTTAAAACTTGATTTAGATTTTATTATTATTATTATTATTACATTACACTTTAGGGAATTTCTTACTGAATTTTTTTCATTAAGTATTTTTTAATTCACATCTTTAAGATGATAATGATCTACTAAGATGATAATGATATGTTGTTGCTGTTGTTTCTAAAGATTGAAGAAACAAAAAAAGCCAAACCATACATGACCCATTTTGGTTGTTGTAGCAAGAGTTTTCAGATTTATAAAGAAATTCTTTTTTGTGTAATCAGAAATAAAATACTTAAAATCCATATATGTTAAAATTCAAGTTTTCTTTTAATAAATATAATAGTATTTTTAAATACTTTATTTTACAAGCATTCAATGTTTATCTCTTGAAAAATCATAACTAATTTCATAACTATATTTGAAGTATTTTCCAAAACATTTATGTTGCAACAGATTATCATAGATAATAAATCTAATTAAGTAATTTTTTTTTTTTTTGGATTTTTAAATTGATTATAGAATATTTTATAAAATATGTACTAGTCTCCAAAAGTTAAAATGGCAATTACTGGATGCTTTCCAATACATTGCTTTCCTGTACATGACAATTTGTCCTTGAACTTCAAGGGGACATGTTTGATTTCATATTTTTCAGAGCACATTCAGTTGCAAAGACAATTAATGGACCAATAATAACTTTAATAATAAATATTTGTGATCATTATGTAACAGAAAATGCTGAAAATAGTCCATAACTGTAGTAAATGATTATGCGGATCCAGTTTCAAATTTCTGTGCATTTATGTAAGCTTTGTACACATATTTAAAATATATGTTAATGTTTCTGGGAAAAAATAAATACAGTAGACTCCCTCAAATCCGCACAGCTTGGGACCAGAGGTTTTGCGGATTTTAGAATTTTGCGGATTTCTGGTCATTGCTTTGTTTACATTTTTAAAAAAATTATTTGAGTGTAATTAATAATGAAATCAAAAGTATAATGAATGCATACAATATACTAAAATATTAAAATAAGTAATAAACTAAAATAATAAAAATTTACATATTTTTTTAAATACCAAAAGGAAAGGTCAAGTTAATAATCAATAATGTACAATTAAATATTCATTATATAAGGGGAAATGTGTTTTTCCTAAATTATTCAATGAAACTTGCCTCATAAAGGTACATTACTAATTCACATCAGGATTATAAAATAATGAAACTTTATTTCAGGTTTAGCCAAACTTAATGACTAAAAAAGCTTGATTAATACATACCGTATTTTCGGGCGTATGCGCCGCACCCACCGTAAGCGCCGCACATCCGAAAATGCATTAAAATAAAACAAATATTCATCAGAAGCGCCGCACCACCGTATGCGCCGCACTTGCAAAAATACATCAAAATGTTAAAAATTGCGTTATATTTAGTGTTTTTTCGCGTTTTTTTTAAACATTTGTAATATAAATCCAATTTAAATTTAGTATATTTTGTATACTTGTTATGATAAATTTAAATTTGAATTCGTGCAGCCTTTTTTCGCGATTTTTTAATGCGTATTTTATAGAATGTAACGAGGTTTGCAGGGTTTTATCGCGATATTTGACAAAATTTGCAAGGTTTTATCGCGATATTTGACGAAATTTGCAGGGTTTTATCGCGATATTTGACGAATTTGCAGAGTTTTTTCGCGATACTTGAAAAAATTTGCGTTTTTTATGGAGATGAGCAAGGGATGAATATTTGAATGGAACAATGTAAGTTTTTTCTGGATGGCCTAGTTGCATATCAGCCGTACGTCCAGTCTAGAGGTGGTTCGTCAATGTGAGGCATTACGGATATTTGAATGACAAATGAATCATGAATTTTGATACTTGAAGCAATACTTGAAAAAAATTGCGTTTTTTTTTTAAACGTAAATTCTGTCGAAAAAGCGCAGAAAAAAGGAGAAATTTGCAAAAAAAGCATAAAAAGAATGAAATCTATTAAAAAAATCTCGGGAAAAAACACACATTTCATCATGATTCACACCGTTCTCTTCGCCTTTGAGAACGGTCTGAATCATGATGAAATGAATGAATCGTGAATCTTTGATGAAATGTTCGTTTTTTAATAGATTTCATGCTTTTTTTCAAATTTCTCCTTTTTTCTGCTTTTTTTCGCCTGAATTTATGTTTCTTTTCGTTTTTTGCCGTTTATTTACAGATACGACATATTTGCGTTTTTTCTAACAATTTTTTTTACAGTTCTTTTGGGCGTTCTTTTTGGCGAACCTTTGAGAAATTCACGATATTTCCTCAATCTTTTGACATAATTTGTGTTTTTTAGAGATTTTTTGACATCTTTCGCGTTTTTACTGCAATCTTTCGTCGAAATGTGGGTTTTTTAGCGATACTTCGGCGAAATTCATTCATTTCCCGCGAACCTTTGATAAAAGTCGTGTTTTTTCTCCCGATCCTGTGATAAAATTCTTGCTTTTTCTGCGAATGATTGACAGAAATTAGGCTATCATTTGTCGAAATTCGCGATATTTTTTATGCTTCGCATTTTCTTCCTGATGATTGACTTTACACAATTTTCAGAAAAATTCCAATCAGAATCACCTCTGTCATGAATATCGCTGCAAGGGAAAAAAATATATCGTATCCGCCGCCCCGGCAGAAGCGCCGCAGTAAGCATAATTTTAACTTTTAAACTCGTATGCGCCGCGGCGCTTACGCCCGAAAATACGGTAAATATATTTGGTAAGATTGTGATTACCAATGATATTAGCAATATCTGCATTTTTTCAGATAATAATTAATTCTTTCTTCATTAAAAGACATGAATTCAGTATCCTTAACAAAAATTATAAACTAGAAAATGTATGGAATTAATATAAAACTGAAAAAAATCAATTTTTGCATCTATATCTGAACTGAATGTTTCATTGTTTACATCCGTAAAATATGTGCGGATTTTAGAGAGTTGTGGATTTTAGGAGTGCGGATTTGAGGGAGTCTACTGTATTGTTTTGTTTAGAAAGTACAGAGTTTTCAATAAAATTTAACACTACTTCCCGAAAACTTGAAAATAAACAGTAGAAACAGTTTACTGCAATTAACAAATGAATATAGTAAATGTCTGATAAAATATGGGTATTCATATTAGAAGTCTGCATGTGTCGTATTAATAATGGGTTGGTTTAGGTAATGGAAATTGCAAATAATCTAAATCGGCCGTTAAAGTCGTACATTGCATTTAAAAGCTATTTTGCTGCAATAGCCTCTAAAGTTCTTTTAGGCAAGCAGTTGAAACAAAAATAATAAAATGAAACGATCTTACTTTGTTGTATTTAAATAAAATGATGAATAGACTTTTTAGTAACAATATCTTCTTTATTAAATCCATCATGAGAAGGAAGAAAGATCTTCACCTTATGGCCACCGAATTTCTGTAATGATTCCTCAATTTTTAAAAAGTTTATCTTGAATAGAATTTCACATAGGCGTAAGGACAAGGGCGGCGCCAGAGGGGTGGCCGTGGGGGCATATGCTCCCCCGTCGGGCATACCTGGCCCCCCCATCGGGGTCAAAATTCAATTTCGTCGGGGAAAATATTTTGACTTTTGAATTTCAGCCCATTCAAATTGGGTCGAAATATGGAGCTTTTTTTTTTTTTTTTTTTTTGAAAGTCGGATTGACTAAACTAATTCTTTTTTATACATCGGTTTCTGACTGAAGTTTGATTCTTACAATTTGAGTTTAGATAAACCCGAATTGCCGAAAAAACATCTGAATTTTTAAAATAAAAATCTACATGGATGACAGCATAGGATGATGCATGAATGGCTCTATGCATGTTTATTTTTCAACAAAAAGATAAAATTTATACTAAAAATCAATTTTATACTTTTTTTTTTTTAACTACATTAAATTTGTGGATCAGTTTTCGTTTATTTTGGATTTACAATCGGCTTGGTAATGAAGAATTTTTAGTTCAGTTAAAATACGAAAACGAAAATTATTTTGTCGGGCTGTCTTGGATAACAAGTAGAATGCTTCATCGTGTGGGGCAAACTGCACCTGACATGACTCGCAGTCTGGACCGGATCGGGTTGAGCCTAAATTTTTGTCGTTGAGTGTCAGATTAACTTTGTTTCAGGTTCGGGTTGGATGTTGATACTTATGGTTCTTGATTCGAGAAGAATTGATCTCTCAAAAGAATTTACAAAACTTATTTTAAGATGAAAAACTGTATTTGAATGTCAATGAATTTATGTATACTGATTTTTTTTACTTAAAATCTGAAATTGTTACTGAATATATATTTGTAAACATATTCTTACATAACTGCATTACAGCATGGATATATTTTTTCATCAGCTACAATTAGGGTTTGGTTGGGTTGAAATATTTCAGGTTCAGGTCGAAATGTAGAGATGTCTAGCTCAAATCGGGTTTCGGGTAGAAACCCGATCCTGCATCTCCTCGGAAAATTAAACTCAACTCGACTGGTGGTTTTAATCGGACCTGGCTAAAGTTAATTTTTTTTCGGAAAGTTTAGGATTGACTTCTATTTTTCGAGTCGGGTAATTTTAATTGTTTTAGCGTATGGGCTCGATTCTATCAGATTCCTCAAAAGTATCCCCAAAATATATTTTAAAATGAAAAATTACATTATTTGAATGTCAATGAATCAATATACAGATATATCGATTTTTCTACATAAAAAATATAATTGATACTAGACTACTTTTCCATTATTGCTTTACAAGATGGAATTTTGTTTTTACATACTGAGTTGGGATTGCGTTCGGAATGAATACTATTGATTTTAGAAGTTTTGTCAAGTTCGGGTTATCTATTTTTTAAAAACTGGTTCAGGTTGAATGGATATATAATTAATTAGCTCAGGTCAGGTATAACCCATTCCGCGGAGGATTCCGTGCTCGGTAAACAATCCGTGAATTGAACTATCCCCCCTCCATTGATTAGATTCCGTAAAAACAGAAAAAATTGCACTTTAATTTTGCCATTTCTACTCCACCTCCTGCAAAAAATACAGAAAAAACACAAAATACCTGAAATACTCACACCTAAACAGCATGTTCGTCAAATTACATGGGTATTCTGGCATCTGTGTTGCTTAGTACTATTCGTGTTAGAAAAGGAATTTAAATCCCTTTTATCTATAAATATGTAAAAATGAGAAATCTAAGATCAAAATTAAAAAAAAAAAAAAATCTTATGTCAGAAGGCAGAAATTTATTAAATTAATAGAAAAGATGAAAATCAAAGGAATGCTTCGGCAATGTTGAGCGGGAAATTTTTCTCCTCGCAGACCTCTAACCCGCAGCTAAATCTCATGCATAACCCGCAGTTTGAATCAGCGATGTATTTATAATTGCAGATCGCTTTTCGCTGATATTAAAATAATTCACTTTTAGATTCCCAACTGTTTTACAATTTTTCACTTCATTTACATTTCTCTTGGAAATTTTGTGTTAAAGTTTTTGTTTCAGATTTAAATTCTGATCTTATCAAAATTTGGAACATCACACTTTGTGCATTTGATCAATGTACACTCTAAAACAAAATGGAAATTGAAGATATTTTCCCCCATTGTTTTTATTATTATTTCTATAGCTAAAAAAGTCTGCTTTAATTTGAAAATTTTTTCGAAAATAAAGAAAATTAATCAATTTAATGCTAAAACTACCTGAAATCCTCCAATATCTATAGATGCATTTTTTTAATTAAAGGACTGTTTAATTAACTGTGCAACAACGCTGTGTACTAGGATTTTCTATTATTGACTGATTTTTTACTTACCTCTATTTTCTCTCAAAATATGAAAAATTCATGAATCAAATCTCAATTTTTAAAAAAATTCTACAATCAAAAGACAGAAAATTCTTCAAGGAATAGAAAAATCCGTTCCAACCACACGTGCGTTCCAGCAAATTACTGCTTGTATGTTTTATTTTTTGCGAAATGTTTTTTGAGAGTTTATAAAATAATTACATTTTCTCAAAAATGACTAAATTAGAAAATGATGAAAAAAGTAAAACGCGGTACTTATAAACTCTTAAAATTTATATATTTCAAAAATTCTAGTTCGATTAATTACTTTCACATTAATTTCAAGGAAATTAGTATTTAGTACAGCAACGTGTTCAGATTTAACGAAAAAGGATATGAAAGAAATTTCAATTTTATACAGATTTTGTTCTAGCCAAGTACGTTGTTTCTTTATACTCGTATTCTTATTTAGATTTCAAACTAACGATGTTTAAACTGCAAAGAACAGCTGCGGTTCACCAAAAGGAAATGCATGACTATCTGTTTTGAGTAGTTTTCAAATTCTGTTCTGCAAGTTAATATAAAACTAACTTTTCGACTGCTAGAATGATAAAGAGATCAATGAATATGTTGTTTAGCTTCAGCAAACGTATTCTTGCTGATTGGTTGTAAAAAGAACCTTTATACATCTCAATGTTGTTGTGGGAATTACTAGAAAAACATCTGCTCTGATAGTCTTGAAGGATATTTCAGAGTTACATAAGGTGCAGTTCCCTATTATCGACATTTGTCCATTGACCACAGATATAAGGAGTTAATTCTTTTTCCTAATCTAGTATTTTTATTTAAAAATATCGAAATCGTCTATTTAATGCTTTTTTTTTAAACAAAAATAATATAATTAATAATACAGTAACCGTAAGAACAATGCTACAATGACCTTTTAAAGAACGAATCTGACTATAAAACAATGAAATTTATGACTTTGCAAATTTTGCATTTGAATTATTATTTCTACTAATTATAAATACTTTATGAGTTCAATCTTTTTACAAATGTGTGAACTATAATATTTTTCTGCAGTACATAAAAAGTTTCAAGTCTTTCATACGAGTAAGTTCAAATGATTTCTTATTTCTTTGCGTTTGTATGTAATTTGATATTTTTACCCAAGTGCTTTAATTTTAAAACTTCTTTATACGCAGAATTCGTAATTTTGTAGATAATAATAATTTAACTTTTTAAAGAAATTATGTAAGTTTTTCATTTGTATTTTTGCTTTCAGTAATACATACAGTTAAGCCTCATATATTACGTACGACATGGATTAAACATTAATATTCCTGGGACCAACATAAACAAGGTTTAAATGAAATTTCAGTTTTACAATTTTCGGAACTGCGAATTTTTAAACTTCTAAATATCGCACATTTTAAATTTTTACACAGTGACATAGAGAAAAAAATGCTCTTTTAAATGAAATTTGTTTGCAAACTTTACCACAATTTGTTTTCAAATTATTAATATTTTAAAAGTTTTTATTACATTTTTTGTCATCGTGTCAACAGAAGTATTCCATTTTTGGACATTAAATATGGACCAATCACAAAACGAATAAAATAAAATAAGCTCCGGAATTCAACCAATAAAAAGATTCAGATTTGCTTCAGATTTTCCAGTTCTCCACCGAGATCAACAACTATTTTCCAAATAGTTAAAAAAAAAAAGATTAATTCTTTTTAATCAGAACTCTTCGTGTAAAACAGTTTATAACAATATCGGAGTAAAATTCATGTTTTGTAGAAATAGAGTCAAGTCGGGTCGAGATTTTAACTTTTTTTTGGAGGGGGGGAGGGGGAAGGGGCTAATATATATAATACTTGCTAGACCATATAAGCAGGACAACTTTTTAAATTTTACTCAGACCGAAACATTAATTTATTTTGTACGAACTGGGCCCTTGAAATTTTTGCCCACGCAATTTTTAGGACCTGCTCCAGCACGCGGGGACCTCTGATATATGTTATGAACTTGGCCCCCCCTGTCGGGGATACAGTGCCCCCACGTCGGGCAAATTCTGGCGCCGCCCTTGCGTAAGGAGCAGCACAAAATGTACTAAAATAATCCTACTTGAATTTGAACTTTAAATAAAAACATTTTGTAATACTATTAAAAATCAAGGAGCTTGAAGAGGCAACGGCGGACTTTTTAAATTCGCTGTTCATCCTAGGGACGGTGACTGGTGAAACAAGCCCGAAGCCCTGCGCTCCTAAAAAAAATTCACATCATGTCAGCAGTAACACCAAACGCATTCTAATTCAAATTAACGAAATTTTTAATATCTAGAAATTAACGGGGAGGACAAATGTAAATGAACGAAATATTTAAATCTATTGATCAAATTTAAAAAGTTGGCGAAACAAATCAAAACCCTTAAAACAACATAAGCAATCTCCGATTTGCTGTGATCGAAAAACGTCATGGGTTGACTGCCTCCAAAAAGAACTGCGATGATCAGAACTATTGTGCTTGCACTTCGCATCGGCGAGCAGCAAAGCGATGTATCGCGTAAAAACAAATTTTACAGGCAAGCACCAGAGCCGACGCTTGGCAAAACGAAACCAATTGTGCCCGCGAACCTAATGAACAATGTGAGATGCAAGATTTCATCTCACAGCATGGACCGAATTTTCCTGGCCTGGGCCCACCCGATCCATAGAAATACAATTTGGCCAGATATAAAAATTAAATGTTTGACCCAAGCCCGGCTTAGCCCATAAAAAAATATTGGTCTAGTATAAAAGTTAAAAGTTCGGCTCGGTCCACTGAAAAAAATTATTGGCCTGTCCTAACCCCATATAGCAATGAAAAGTTCGGCTCA
Source organism: Maratus speculifer (assembly GCA_964019185.1). Lineage (NCBI taxonomy): Eukaryota > Metazoa > Arthropoda > Arachnida > Araneae > Salticidae > Maratus > Maratus speculifer. The sequence goes on from OZ025295.1 coordinate 72,784,554, forward strand.
AGGACAGCACAAGTGAATTTCTACAAAACTTTGATTTTTACATTGATTTGTTTAAAAATTTGTCTCACAGGAGAAGTTCTGACCAAAAACACTTAGCATTTTCATGTTTTTAATCTTCATTTTTATATAAATATCATAGGCTGTGATTTTTATTTTTATAATGAATCTCTATTCATTGTATATGAATATTTCAATTATCATTGATAGTGTTAATCCACATTCCATTATCCAAAAATCCATATTCCACTTAAAAATTTGAAAAATGCTATGCAGTAAAATTGTCTCAGATGGAATTTTATAGAAAAGAAAAAACTAGTTGGATGTGTCAATCCCAAAACTTTCTTCTATCTCATAAGTACATTTTAATATTTAAAAAAAAAAAACGTGGTGACCCCAAAGTTACCCACTATCGAATTTCCTCGAACATTTGACCTAGCCTAATGAGATTCTGGTATCTGAAAAGCCTAAAACTCAAAATTTAATTAATATTCTGAGAAAATGAGCTTAGTAGTGCCTCATGTTGGGTAATTTATACTAAAACCTAATAAGCATCTATTTATGTCAAGACCTAACAGAATCCGAAATTTGATGGAATTTCGTCCATTAGTTCTTGAGATATAGTTATAACAAAAAATTTGCAAAACGTAGCACAGCAACACCATATCTTGGACAATTTTGTTAGGGAAAACTGACATAAGTCAATGTTTTCCCCAACTTAACACATTAACACTAATTAAAAAGATTTTAGCAGAGTACGTTCTCAGTGAAAAGCTTTCCCAAATGAGGATGTAAAACTTGGCATATATTAAAAAAGTCAAAAGAATAAATACTGTTAAAAAGTTCTTGTAAAAATTATGTAAAGTATTCTTGCACAAATAAAAAGTCAATATTACTATGGCAGTTCATTTATTATACTTGAAAAGGGAACATACTTGAATCATATTCGGAGCATATCAACAGAGTTCAAAAACATTGAAGATTTACTTACAAAAGTTCATAGGAGCGGTGAAGTGGCGTGGCTATTTTAACTTTTAGAAACTTGAAGACGAAATACAACTAAATAAACTAATCACAAAAATAAATATAAACTTAATATAACAAGCCGCCAAAATACACAGCATCCCGAAGACGACGAACCAGCCGGCATCTTCGTATCGTGACTAAAACACATTCAAAACAAGCGAGTAAACCGGAGAACGAAAAAGCATTTATACCCATGCGTAAGAACGGCACGTGTCGACACACCCCCTTCCAAGAGGATCGGTCACACGGCGATTTGCGGGAGTGAATGACGTCTGCCAATTTATGCAAGGGTTACGTCATTACGATGCTATCGCCTCCTGGCGAAAAGATAGCGAATCGTGTCTTCGAGAAACGAAAGTTAGTGACAGATGTTTAACTAAAGAACCGGGAAATGTAAATAAAGAAAAAAGTATAAGTCTAAAAGATATTTAACTAGACTGTAAATTAAAATAAAAGAATTATCAATAAAACATTATCTAATAGGATTAATTTAAGCAAAAGGTAAATTTATTTTAAAAATAATATGTATAAAATAAAGTTATATTGAATGTATGAAGACCGATAGAATTAAATATTTTATATATTATTTTAACTGGAGAAATATATTAAATGAGGCATTGAGAATATGGAAAGCTTGTTAAATCCTAACAAATTTATGCCAAAATGTAAAAATGCGTCTAATTATGTTATGGTGTAAAATAATCTGAAGTTTGATGAAATTCTGTGCATTAGTTCTTGAGATATAGCTAGTTAAAAAATATATATATATGTGTAAAATATAGCACAGCAGTTGAAGGATTTATAACAAAACGTAATCATGATGTAATTATGTTACATGTCATTTTGTAACAAAATCTGAAGTTTGATGAAATTCTGTGCGTTGGTTGTTGAGATATAGCTATAGGAAAAATCATGCAAAATGCAGCATAGCTGTACCACTTGTTGCAAGGTTAATACCAAAATGTAACCAGTGTTTAATTATGTTATATATTCTAGTGTAACAGGATCTAAAATTTGATAAAGTTCTCCGCATTAGTTCTTGAGATATAGCTATCGCAAAAATCGTGCAAAATGTAGCATAGCAGCGCCGCCTATGGGGCAATCAGCGGCTATGTATCTCAAGGTATCGCAGAATCTGAAGTTTGGTGAAATTCTGTGCATTAGTTCTTGAGATATAGCTATCATGAAAAACGTGGCATAGCAGCGCCACCTGCTGGCCAATTTACACCAAAACTTAATCAGCGTCTATGTATATCAAGGGGTCACAGAATCTGAAGTTTGGTGAAATTCTGTGCATTAGTTCTTAAGATATAGCAATCTTGAAAATCATGAAAAACGTAGTACAGCAGCACCACCTGCAGGCCAATTTTCATCAAAAACCAATAGGCACTAATTCATATCAAGGTCTAACTGAATATAAAATTTTATTAAATTTCGAGCATTAGTTCTTGAGATAGAGCGCTTGCAAATTTTTTGTCACATACAGACAGACAGACTGACAGACAGACGGACAGACAGACATTTTCTAAAAATAGTCAAAACGTGTTCAGGACCTTCTAAAACGTGTAAATCCATCGAAAACCGGAAGTCGAAATTTTTCATTAATCCAATACTTTCTTCTTGTAAAGATAGAAGAAAGTAAAAATGTGTTATGGAAAAATTCCTTTCTTAGCAAGTGTAAATGTGTTATAAATTCTTTTCTCATGTTTTATATACAAAGGTACCAAGTTTCAATAAAAGTTAACAGTAACCAGACTTCAAGGATGACTCTGTGTAAAAAATGGTAGCAAAATCGGCAGGCACCTCATTGGTCTCTCCCCCTGGAGCACCTCTCTTTGAATTTAATACAGATTACATGTATTACAAAGACGTTTCTGTTAGTAGAGAACTAAGTAAATGATTTACCATTGCAATTTCGGAAGAAAAAAATCATTTGAAAGGGATAATTAAAGAAATGTAAAAGCACAATTAATAGCTTTACTCTATACACGGTTTATATTGCATTTTTAGATTATGAAGCTATTACCAAGTAGGTAACTGACAAGATTGACAATGTGTCAGACTAATAGAAGTGCAAAGTTTACTGTTCAGCTCCGGCGTTGCAAAAAAGAAACAATCAATGATTAATAAGCGTTTTAATAAAATTTAGGAAACTACAAAAATACTTTTTATGGATAATTTAAATGCCAAACCAATTCCAGCGATTTCTTTTGATTAATCTAAATTGTGTGCAAAAAAGAAAAAAAAAATCTACAAGTTGAATGTAGATTCTGCCATTGCAGAATTCAGTTTCACCTCCGATCAGAAAAAAAAAAATTGATAGAGGTCTTTTAGAAGGGCGACGCCATTTAGAATGCAATGAACTAACTTCATTTTTCTTGTGTTTATCAATATAATAGCAAACAGAACGGCCTGAAACACCCAATTGATTAGCAATTTCTCTCTGAGACATTGGAATTGCGGAATAATAAAGAGATACAATTTGACATGCTACTTCTTCATTGACTAGATTCATCAAAAACAGATTTTTTCTTTAGTTTAAACGCTTTTCTATAGATTCTGAGAAAAAGGAGATGCATTTTAACAATAAAACGAGTGGAATCCTGTCAAATTCGACAAATGAAATGTTTAAAAGACCCGATCAATTTGGTTTAAAAAAAAGCAAAAGTAATTACATTATTGAATCAATATATAATAAATATATTTCCAAACTTAATGTTAAGTTTGCCAGTTACAATTTTGCATGCAAATATTCGCACATCTTCAGTTAAAATTGTAATCTGAGTGCCGGCGAAATCCAGAAATTTTATTTTATATGCACTCACAGAAAAATAGATTTATTAAGTAAAAAAAAAAACTAATTTCATTTTTACTATGACATTATTTTCACTAACTGAAGTCATCTGAAAGTAAAATCTCAATGTCAGTGTCCATAATGAAAAGAAATATCGAAATGTAATATAGTTATGAGTAAAAATGCAATGTTTAAATAGTGACGTCATTTTCGCTTCAAATGTTTTTTAAAAGTTACTGTTATTAGTAATATGAAAAAGGCATCCGTAATAATATTGTAATTCCCATTTATCTAGTTTCTGAATGACATCATTTTCCTCATTTGAAATTTTTCTTATTTTGCTTTAGACATTAATTTTTATCATATATCATATTCATCATCATATCATTAATTTTTATCATATTTTTATCATATCATTGACCTTGATTATTTTCTGTTATTTTATTTACATTATTAATATTATTTCTCAGTAAATATGTATTTTTTTTACCTCAATTGGGGCACAATTATACGCAATCATTTTATTGTGGTTAAATATTACGAAAACAATTGACTTTTTTCTTTTAAATGCGAGGACTTGTTCACTGATGAAATAAAGCTTCTGACTGGTGGAAAGTGATAATGGAAAATAAATTTTTATTATCGAGAGAAAAGCTAAACTGAGTTGCCACCATTTTGAAGAAATATCGTAAAAAGAATTTAAAATTTAAAATAAAATATAAAAATGGAAATAAATTAAAAAATAGCTAAAATGAGCACAACTACAAATAAATAGCTTTCATTTTAAAAAATAATTATCAAAATCGATTGAGTAGAAAATTCAAGGCTGATGACTAAAAAAACAGCCAGGTCTTTTAAATATATAGATTGCATGAATGTCTCGTTTTAACGGCCAGATTATGAAAAAGGGGGCCACATTTTTTGACACTACACTTTTTAGCTTGTCTGAAAGAAATAGCATCAGAAGCTAATAAAGTTTTTATAATAAAATAATCTGATGTGTATTTTCAGAAGTACTTTAATTTATTACTCTGTTCCATATCTCTAAATGCAGTGATACTTATGAAATTGCTATTTTTGATGTAAAGTTAAATTTCTCACAGAAACATTAACATCTTCATGAACATGCATGCTATGCTTACACAAATCCACAAAAACATTAAACAGGATCACATATTCATTTGCAACAATCACAGACCATTTTAATTATTTTCTGTTAACATAAGAAATTAAAAATATCATTTTATTATTAAATTTATTGTTGGTCTCCTAATTATCTTTGCAACTAAATCTTTACTAGAAATATGAAGTCAAACATATTTTTTATATCCTTGCAGAAAACAGTTTTTTCAAAAGGAATTATTATGAGAAACAACAGAAAATTCTGATAAAGGATGAAAGATGACCTTGGCATGTAGCCCAGAATGAATGTATGCAATCCAAAATGGATATGCTTTGCTGTGATGTGACTTGAAAAGTGTAGGGTCATCTGGTGTAATTCCAGTTTTTCAGGTAATTCTTGGTCATTTTAATTTTCGCTATCAAAATAACAATTTATCAAACTGTAAAAAAATCTGAAAGATACTTTCCACCCTTTGTTTTGAAATCTATGCCTTAATTATTGATTCAGTTGAAAATTAATATTGAAAAAATAAATAAATAAATACATTCAAAATTGCTACTCAAATTTCTGAAAAACAACATTGACCTTCATTTTTACACATTTTACAAAGATCTGTGTCATTCTTAAAGTGTTAATTATTTTATTTTTATCTTTATTCTTTTCAACTATGACATATCGAGCAATTATAAATGCTCCTTTTCTATTAGAAAAAAATATATATACAGTAGAGGACCTATTATCCGGAATTCCGAAATCCGGAAGGACCCAAAATTCGGAAATGAAGGCGATTGAGAACGATATGAATCATTATGAAATGAATGAATCATGAATCTTTGAAGAAATGTCCATTTTTTCGAGATTTTAAATAGATTTCATGCTTTTTTGGCTTTTTTTTTACAAAATTCACCTTCTTTCTGTGTTTTTTCGACAGAATTTGCGCAAAATTTTCAAGACCTGCTTCAAGTATCAAAATTCATTATTCATTCAAGAATTTATGATTCATTCATTTTATCATGATTCATTCCCATAACAAACGCAAGTTTTTTCAAGTGTCGCGAAAAAACTCTGCAAATTCGTAAAATATCGAGATAAAACCCTGCAAATTTCGTCAAATATCGCGATAAAACCCTGCAAATCACGTCAAATATCACGAAAAAATCCTGCAGATATCTCGCAAAAAATGCTAATTTTGTGAAACGATCACAGAAAAATCCTGTTAAGCGCCCCCCTCTAATTATTTTACGATTTTTTCGTCACGTTGGGGGGGGGGGGGGGGGAGTGCTGATTAACGGTATTTTACGGTAATACACACACATATATATATATATACATATAAAGCCAATTAGAAAAACGTCCGGATTTTGAAGAGTTCTGAATTTTGGATGTCCGGATTTGAGATTTTTTTACTGTAGTACAAGAGTCAAAGTTGTAGCATAGTGTTTATTCTACAGACTTCTCATACAACACACTTTTCATTCATATTCTAGATGGCAGTGTTATAATTAATTTTGTTATTATTTTCGAGTTATTATTTATCGAGTTTCGGATGGACCCAAAATCCGGAAAGCCCTCGGTCCTGACGATTCCGGATAATAGGTCCTCTACTGTATATATATCAGCATTTAGTAAGCCAAACTTAGCTCATACTTGAGGAATAATTCCTAGTCAATACTTAATAATGTAATATTACAACATTTATAGTTAGTATCTCAGTGGCAGAACTATCTTCAAATGTCTGCAACGCTTATAATATTTTCAAAAATAGTCTGCAAGATGCATTCATTCTTTCATATTCTTTGTGCTATAGTTGTGTTAAATAATTGTGGTAACATATGTCTGAAACAACATATAAACTATTTCCATCATTTACAAAAGAAAAAAAAAAAAAAGAAAAAAAAAAAGGGAACAGAAAAATCTACTTTTTATGCCTCTGACGAAAGTTGCGTTTTTTCACGATTTTTTGACATGATTTGCTGGGGTTTTTTTTTGCTATCTTTTGACGAAATTTGTTGTTTTTTCGGGATTTTTTGACAAAACTTGTCATTTTTTCTCAATTTTTTAACAAAATCTGCTGTTTTTTTGCAGGATTTTTTGACGAAATTTGCCATTTTTTCACAATTTTTTGATGAAATCTGTCGTTTTTTTGCAGGATTTTTTGAGGAAATTTGCCATTTTTAAGTGTTTTTTTATTTAAAATAAAATTTGCCGTTTTTAGCGATGTTATGATTAAATTGCCATTTCTTCCCGCGATCCTTTGAAGAAATTTGGACTTTTTCGGGAATTTTTAGACGAAATTTGTTGTCTTTTCACAATTTTTTAAGAAATTAGTCGTTTTTTTGCGATTCTAAAAGAAATTTGCCATTTTTTCTGGATCCTTTGATGATATTTACGTTTCATCTCATGATCTTTGGACAAAATTCGGGCTTATTCCGTGATATTTTGCCGAAATTACGTGTCCCATGGGACACATAAAATCTGACTTTTGCATCCCATCACTGATTTTTTGCATAATTTATGCACTATAGCACATTTATGGCATCGCTGAGTCTGCAGGTGTCTTTAAAAGTCTGCAACGCCCGTCGCAGTGTCGCACACATTCTGTCATGGGGCTTAGTATATAATCTATAATAGCTGTACACCCTAAAAAACTGTTGTCTTGCAACTTTTTCTAAAATCATAAGTATAAAATAACTTCCTTAATTGTAACTGCATATGAGGAAATACAGTAAATCCTCTGAGGATAAGACACATTACATGACTGAACAATAAAGTAGAAATACCATCTCATTTCAAATTGCTGTTTAAAAACATACATAATGCAATAGAGGTACATAATTATTATACTGTGTATTATATAATAGAGATCTGTATTGAAATGTATGAAATTTCTTGAAAAAGCAGCCATAAACTTTAGTAATATTAAACGAGATAGAATCTAAAGCATAAACAATTAGCTATATTTCATAGACCAATAAATTTACAAGTTATTAATTACTGTATGTGCGCGTAAAATATCGAGATAAAACCCTGCAAATTTCGTCAAATATCGCGATAAAACCCTGCAAATCACGTCAAATATCACGAAAAAATCCTGCAGATATCTCGCAAAAAATGCTAATTTTGTGAAACGATCACAGAAAAATCCTGTTAAGCGCCCCCCTCTAATTATTTTACGATTTTTTCGTCACGTTGGGGGGGGGGGGGAGTGCTGATTAACGGTATTTTACGGTAATACACACACATATATATATAAATACATATAAAGCCAATTAGAAAAACGTCCGGATTTTGAAGAGTTCTGAATTTTGGATGTCCGGATTTGAGATTTTTTTACTGTAGTACAAGAGTCAAAGTTGTAGCATAGTGTTTATTCTACAGACTTCTCATACAACACACTTTTCATTCATATTCTAGATGGCAGTGTTATAATTAATTTTGTTATTATTTTCGAGTTATTATTTATCGAGTTTCGGATGGACCCAAAATCCGGAAAGCCCTCGGTCCTGACGATTCCGGATAATAGGTCCTCTACTGTATATATATCAGCATTTAGTAAGCCAAACTTAGCTCATACTTGAGGAATAATTCCTAGTCAATACTTAATAATGTAATATTACAACATTTATAGTTAGTATCTCAGTGGCAGAACTATCTTCAAATGTCTGCAACGCTTATAATATTTTCAAAAATAGTCTGCAAGATGCATTCATTCTTTCATATTCTTTGTGCTATAGTTGTGTTAAATAATTGTGGTAACATATGTCTGAAACAACATATAAACTATTTCCATCATTTACAAAAGAAAAAAAAAAAAAAGAAAAAAAAAAAGGGAACAGAAAAATCTACTTTTTATGCCTCTGACGAAAGTTGCGTTTTTTCACGATTTTTTGACATGATTTGCTGGGGTTTTTTTTTGCTATCTTTTGACGAAATTTGTTGTTTTTTCGGGATTTTTTGACAAAACTTGTCATTTTTTCTCAATTTTTTAACAAAATCTGCTGTTTTTTTGCAGGATTTTTTGACGAAATTTGCCATTTTTTCACAATTTTTTGATGAAATCTGTCGTTTTTTTGCAGGATTTTTTGAGGAAATTTGCCATTTTTAAGTGTTTTTTTATTTAAAATAAAATTTGCCGTTTTTAGCGATGTTATGATTAAATTGCCATTTCTTCCCGCGATCCTTTGAAGAAATTTGGACTTTTTCGGGAATTTTTGACGAAATTTGTTGTCTTTTCACAATTTTTTAAGAAATTAGTCGTTTTTTTGCGATTCTAAAAGAAATTTGCCATTTTTTCTGGATCCTTTGATGATATTTACGTTTCATCTCATGATCTTTGGACAAAATTCGGGCTTATTCCGTGATATTTTGCCGAAATTACGTGTCCCATGGGACACATAAAATCTGACTTTTGCATCCCATCACTGATTTTTTGCATAATTTATGCACTATAGCACATTTATGGCATCGCTGAGTCTGCAGGTGTCTTTAAAAGTCTGCAACGCCCGTCGCAGTGTCGCACACATTCTGTCATGGGGCTTAGTATATAATCTATAATAGCTGTACACCCTAAAAAACTGTTGTCTTGCAACTTTTTCTAAAATCATAAGTATAAAATAACTTCCTTAATTGTAACTGCATATGAGGAAATACAGTAAATCCTCTGAGGATAAGACACATTACATGACTGAACAATAAAGTAGAAATACCATCTCATTTCAAATTGCTGTTTAAAAACATACATAATGCAATAGAGGTACATAATTATTATACTGTGTATTATATAATAGAGATCTGTATTGAAATGTATGAAATTTCTTGAAAAAGCAGCCATAAACTTTAGTAATATTAAACGAGATAGAATCTAAAGCATAAACAATTAGCTATATTTCATAGACCAATAAATTTACAAGTTATTAATTACTGTATGTGCTCATGTATAAATTGAAGAATTTTAGATAAAATCTGGGAGTTGAAAATGAGGTACACTACACGAAGTAGTAAAAAAGATAATTGGTGAATAGGTAAGTCCTTTAAGAATCACATATGGTTCTAAGTTGAAGAGAGAGATAAAAGCTAACAATGGTCATTTTTTCTGCGATTGACAAATAAAGCTCAACAATAATATTACTGTAATTATTCTGCATTCATTTTCTCTTGAAATAGAGCTCCCTTCTTAAATACAGAGGCATTTCCTTCAACATTTTAATCTATATTTAAAAAAAAGTTCAATTTGAAATCTAGATATCTAGATCAAATTGAAATTTTTTTTAAATATAGATATCTCTCTTAAAAGTTCTACAATACAAAGAAGTACTATATTTTAGCAGCCTAAGAAGTTGTTTACCCTTGTAAATAAGGTTTGAATAGAATTTTGAAAGAACTTTTTTTTTTCTTTCTAAGTATCACTTAATTGATGTGAATAGGTTTCAAAGTAGTTTAAGCTTGTTTAATTTTACATACTTATGCAGTTTTAAAACATTGATTTAAAAAAAAACAGTCTGGTTAAAAATGTAAAAAAAAAAAAAAAAAAAAAAAAAAAAAAAAAAAAAAAAAATGTAAACGCAAAATGATTTTTTTTTTTTTAAAGTTTTGATTATAAATTATTTTTCAATGATACTACCAAAAAAATGGTTTGAATTACACACAAAAATTAATTTTTTTTTTCAAAAATTTTCTTAAGAATTGGGAGGAGGGGTTGACTTATACACAAATATATACAGTAATCCATTTATAGTAAAATGAAGAAGTCATAAATACTGCTTATAAATGTTATAAAAATTCTTTGGTTAATTAATGCTTTTTTTAAATGAACAAAAGTTTTTCGCACACCAAATATATTTGTATTTTTACCCAAATCATAGTCCATATGCTATTATATATATATATATATATATATATATATATATATATATATATATATAATTATGAGATGAACAAAACTTTTACAAGATTTTAATACTCAGTCTTAAAAAAATTAATTTTGCTACTTAGATAAAAAAGGATGCAAACCAATAATTACCCCAGAAGTGACCAATAATTACCTCCATTTCCAAGATAATTCCTGGTCACTAAAAATTATTTCAATTATAAGTGCAGGTGCACATATATTTAAGTAAGCATTTTGTTATGTAGCCATCAGAGGGTGTTTATTTTATAGAAAAAAATCGGTACAATACCTTTAATAATTTTTATAATAATTGGATGTTGATTTTCATTCAGGAATTACCTTGAATGATCCAAGTTAACAAGGTAAAAAGGAGGGAAATTGAGATTATGAAGCACTGAACATCAGAAAATTTTTAGTGTGATACTTAAATGATAGAAAATAATTTTTATTTTCCTACATTGCTTCCTTTTTTATTAGAATTTAAGGAAACTTTAATGGTGAACAGAGGAAATGTTTCTATGATTGAATGTGAAAAATTTATTGATTCAAAAAATGAAATCTTAATTTTCAAGTCTTAGAGAATTGAGCAAATGTCCGATTAAGAGAAAGTTAAAAATATTAATAATTCAGTTTATTTATGTTAATACTGTTGAAAAATAGTGAATATATTTTAAAAAATTACTTAATTATCGAAAATGAATACATAAAAAAGGATTTATGAATTTTTTTTAGATTGTTAGCTATTTACATTTTATTACTTTAGAAGAAAATGTTACAATCTGTAACATAGCATAAATGAAGAAATAAGTATAATTAATTTTTTTTTTTTTTTTTTTTTTTTTAAATTTCTTTTTTATTAGAAACAATTTATCAGGGTTGGTAAGTTTCTTCCACAGTGGAAAAAACTGCAGAAAAAACCATGGAAAAAACCGGCCAGAAGAAATAGGTTTCTTCCAAGTGGAAGAAACTGTTTTTCTTTAAGAATTTACCATACATTTTCAATTTTGTAAGTTATAATAAATATCTTCGTTTTATAATCTAATATAAATTAATTTCACTGGACCAAAACAAATTTAATTAAGCATATATGCTAAATTAATAATTGCATCAGTTTTTTAGCCAAGATCACACACAACACTTATCTAGAGATCTTCAACCATTGGCTAAATGAAAAGAAATTTTATCCAAAATACACAAAATCAGTTAAATGTTATTTATTTCAATTTAACCAACATATTTTTTTATTAATTAAATTTCTGAAACTAGTAGTAAATAGTAGAGATTCTTTACTAATGATAGAATGAAAGCCGTTTAAATAAAAGCTTTTAATTTACATCAATTTTATTAATGTAAATAATGTATAATAATTACTATATTAAATAGAGATCAATCAATTTTTTTTTTTTTTTTTTTTTTTTTTTTTGCCCAAAATTTGAGTTTTGCCAAAAACGAGGGCAGAAATTTGGCCAGATCGAAACACTTAGTATTCCATTTCTTCCTTCTGAAATTTTCAATTTTAATTATTGATTTGAACTGTATTGGCTCAAATGAATGTATTACAATGAACTAGATTGTTTATAATTATCAGTCATGATTTATCAATCATCTCATAGAAAATCTTTAGTTTAAACTGCATTAGATTTCAAATATTCTTTGAGAAAGTTCTAGAATAACAAATGATCATTTACAAAAATCATTATAGAAGAAAAATCAAGATGTATGTATATACCTAAAATTAAAATATTTTTTAATTAAATGAAATTAGAAAATCTTTCTGTGTCATGGATAAATTAATTATGTATTATTGTATATGCAAATAAAGTTTTTGAATTATTAACAGTTTTACATAATTAATAAATACTATACATATAATTAATTTCAATTATGTATATTTATGTATGTATTAATTACTTTAAAACATACAATTTAATTACTTAAATTTTTTTTTGATGTTATCATTTTCGGCCAAAAAGTAGGAAGGTTTAAAAACCTGTTTTGATCTATCCTCAGTAGTAAAAAAAGTCATTAAAATCTTTCTTTTTCTTAGTATAATGCAACATAGTATAGAAAAAAAGTTTTTTAGCAGCAGGATAAAAGCAAATGAAGAATATATATATATATTTTTTTTTTTTTTTTTTTTTTTTTTTTTCCAAGTCCTACACTTCAGGATGGTTTAAAAGCATTTTGACATACCCATAGATGTTTTTAGAACACTAATCTTTTAAAATCAGCATTGAAATATTCATGCTAGATGAAAAATAAAAAAAAATACAAATTTATTTATTTACTGTGTTGCACAGTTTAAAATAATACACATTTATATGAAAATAATGTAGTTTTATATGAAAAATAAACAATTTGTAGGTAGTTTCTTTTTTTATAAATGGAGATAATACAAAAAGCCATTCCATAATATAAAAAAAAAAACAAAAAAAAAAAACAACCTCTACAGTAGTAAAAATCCATCAACTGAAAATGTCTACTGAACCTGAAGTTTGTTATTAAAAAAATAACTTATCTTTGCAAAAATAATATTTTTAATAATAATTAAATTTTTCAATTTAGATTTCATGTAATTATACTTTAATTCTTTTGCATAGTTAATATACTTTAACTTTGAGCATTTGTTTTGGTTTATGGTGGTTTTGTCCATTTCTTCCAGTTTCTTCCGCTGTCCTGGAAGAAATAGGTTTCTTCTGGAAGAAACCCAACCCTGCAATTTATACACATTTTAATTTGAGACATTAGTAATAGAATTAAAATTTAATAATATAAATATTTCTATATTTTCAATAATTACATTTATTTCATAAAAGTGTAATTTATACATGATATTGATTCATTATAAAAAGGTAATACAAAAATAATTCATAGAACATGTAAATCAGCCCTAGCTTTTGATTTTTTTCCCCCCCTTCCAAATTAAATGAAAATAGATCAATAATATTATGTATGTTTACAAGTTGTAGTACTGGGAAAAAATCATAATTTATGTATAAAAATATTAATTACTTTTTGCTGCAAATTAACAAAATGAGAGCATTGATGAAGGTAACAAGAAGTGGATGAATAATATGATTTCCTGAAACAATAAAAACAATAATAAATCCAAGAATGGTTGATGACATTTTGCGATAATAAGGATTTGGCACATTTCTTATAATGGGTCCTATTGCCACTGATATAAAAAGCAGAGACATATAAATTATATCATCCAGCAACATTTTGGCAGTGATTTAGAAATGCAGCAGATGTGGCAGATTTAAATTAAAAGTCACCTGAAAGAAATAAAAAAAAATAATTTCTTTTAGCTTTTCACTTGACACAAAATTAATATAATTATATCATACATAGTTTATTACATTAATATTTTTCTGGATAATTTTACATAATTTATTAGGTTTTAAAAGGGCAATTCTTATCTTAATATCACATTCTACTGCATTACCTGGCATGCTGCAAAATTCGAAGAAGACCAAATTTTTAAATATGAGTCCCTGGTCTTTTCTGGCATGCCGGAAAAAAAGGGGAATTTCGAAAATGGAAAGGAATGGTGTTCATTAGCTGTAACAGTGACTATCCTGTTGAAAAGGAAAAATGTGATATACAGTTTTTTTCAACTTTTCTAATTATTTACTTTACCTTTTTTACATAAAGAGAATAAAAACGTGTTTCATACGTACATACCATTTTACAAAAAGCTCTTCCCTAGCACCCATCCAATATTTACAATGTAAAAATAGATTATCTCATAAAATATTGCACAAAAAGAAATATTCTTACAGTATATAAAATAAAAAAAATATAATAATTATTTAAATGCATAAAGAGAGAAATGTGTGCATATCTTATGTCAGAAAAATAATTTTATGTGATAATTTAATTAACTTAATGTCGTCATGCTGAAGTAGAAACATTTACATACAAAATTTGCATAATAATAAGATAAATAAAACCTAATAATTATTTAAATATTAATTAATATATACAGAGAAGGAGACAGACAAAAAGAAAAAATAATAAGTATTGGTGTTTTTCTTTAAACTGAAAAATGTTGTTAGAAAAACCACAATAAATCAGCCACCCATCCTTCAATAACCAAACCTTATATTTTCCAGCATGCCGATAAATATGAAATTTTCTGGCATGCCTGGTAATGCGGGAGAATACAGTACAAAATATTAGCTGTATCTATTGTTTTTTCTTTTCTTTTTACAAAGCAAATTTGTTGGGAAAAAATTATAAACATGGCTTCAACAAAAAATCTTACTTAATTTCAGGAATTTGATACTCTATTACCATGTAAGTCTTGGAGAAAATGTGAATTAAAGTATCAAGAAACTGGGATAGCAAGAAAATCAAATAAAAGACCATCTCTGAAACAAAGTAGCAGTTTTGAATCTGCTAATGATAAACTCATTTTATCTTGTACTGTGAAGATGGTGACAATATGGATAATGAAGTCTGTCATAGTTTATATATTATTCAATATTTTAATAGTTTTTAAATTCAGACATTAAATGTATGTGTATTGCAAATATGGATTATGATCATATCACAGATATGTTAAAAGTAAGAAATCAAGCAAGTACATTACTTTCTTACAAAAGTATCTGGAGAAAAAAGAAAAAAAAAATGCTCTTCTATATATCTGAATTTAGCTGACGTATTTCCTTCGAAAAAAAAAAAAAGTTTTGTTGGTGCAAAATTAACTAACTAGTTATTGTTATTCTACAAAATATTGTATTATTTACTGTACAAAATTATAAATTAGTTAAATGTCTACTGGCTGAAATATCTAGTATGTCCCAAGGTACAATATATGATGTCCCAAGATACCTTGGGACAGTTGGCCTTCAGTACTTTAAATGAATGGCAATTTTTTATTTTCAAACTGCCTGAATTTTTAAAAATATATTGCAGAGAAAAATGTTGATGTATTCAAATACTGCTTTTGAATTTTAAATCGGATTATAATCATCAAAGTAAAAAATTAAAATATGAAAACTGTCCCAAAGACCAAAAGAAGAATTTTCTGTGTCAGTCTGCAGCATACTAAAATTTATCTGTAACCCAAGAGTGTGAGACTAAGCCTACTAAAACAATATCCCATGTAATAAAAATTTGCCTGTATAAAAAAAATATAAAATTAGGAAACAAATACCAAAAATCTAGAGATTTAAAATAAACATTTTTTTTTTTTTTTTTTTTTTTTTTAAAGACCAAACTTTATTTTAAGATGGCAGATTAATCTGCAAGGTTTAAAATAATCTGCAGCATCCACTGCCATGCTGGATAGTTTCTGCTATTGGGTCCCAAGGTACAACACTCTCTCCTACAGGACATAAATAGTTTGATTTTATGGAAGCTTTAAAAATTTTCAATTTAAAAAATATTTCATAACTACACTTAAGGTAAAAATTCATATCTAAAAAGATATAGGTGCTGGAATGGTCTATAAGATTCATATAAATTTGCACTACAGTTAACAAATAAAAACTATGGCATATAATATAAATTAATATTATATTCTGATTTTTCTTGTTTTTGATATTGTTTTGTTATGCATTTCTGTTCTTCTGTAACATAAAGTTTTTTCTTTTGCTAACTAATAAACTAAGTTTATTTTTGAATAAATCAAGCAGGGCAGTCGTTCTGCCAAGCCAAGCTAGAAAAAAATAATATGCCTGCCAAACGAACAAACGCCAAGAACATAACGACCACTTAACTGCTTAATATACTTGAGACAACTTCTCCATGTTAAATCGACCAAACATGGCATTTTAAAAGTTCAGATTTTTAAGACATCAATTATCACAGAGAAATAAAACAAAAACTAGAAGAATCTAGTGAAGAAAAGCTTTAATTTGAGATCAAACTCATCTTTATAAAATAACTATAAGGAAAAGTACAAGATTTAAAAAAAAAATGTCGAGATACTGAAAATGATCACTTTTTTTTTTTTTCCATCAAACATTTTTTTTTTTTTTTTTTTTTTTTTTTTTATAAATCAAGGTACAGAAAGAAGTATAGAATGCATTTTCGGACAGATAATTATTCAAGCTATGTGCTTTTGTAAAGTTCAGTTTAAAAAAATAAAATTTCTATCCTTAATAAACAAAAAACTGCTAATTAATTAACAAATTATGCCAAAGTGTGATAAATCCGCCAATTGTGTACTAGCTACATTATACTAGAACGAATCATTTTAAATGCTGCCACTTCAAGTTTCATATACCAATCAGATATTTTTCTTCAAGATTATTTTTTCAAATAAAATAGTTTAAAAGTTCATTTTTAGAAAGATTTTTAAAATAAAATTAATTTTTGAAGGAAGAGATATCTTCTAAAGTGTAGTCATTTAAAATTTATTAGCATTTAAAGTTTCATTCCTAATGTAAACAAAACTTTTGAAAAAAAAAAATGAGTTGAGTGTGATTTTTATATAAAACGAGAACCATGGTAAACGATATTTGCTTTGTGTGTGAGCAAAGAATCAACATAGATAAGAACTTTGACGTCATTGTATGATGAAATATGATTTTACCATAAAATGTTTATTTAAAGAGGGTAATCTTTGGAACTACCGAACCAATTGTACCAACCGAACCAACTTTGTACAGTTACATTAACCTATAGTATTTTATATCATATCGATTTATGGCCATCTTTCCATATTTTACACAAATTTTTAACCAATATTTAACCCGTTACCATTACGATCCAACGATACCATATATATTACCTACAACTGGACAAAACTTTTAAATTTCAACACCAGTATTTAAGTACGGAAGTATCTGCTATCTAAATGTCTGAATAAGTAACAATTTTGGATTCTAACAACGAATTTGAGTACATTAGAATTCAATGTCAAATGCAAAAAGATGGCCTACAGATCAATATTAACCTGTTATAATCATCAATAATAAACAACAGGCATTTCATTTGCGGGAAGACAAACAAATCAGAAATATCTTTGGCTTCATTTTCCTAGGAATAAAAGAATTCATGTTTTCAAATTAGTTATGCCTTTTTTATGCTGAATTATATTTAGCATGCTTAAATGTGTTTACTGAATACAGATAAAATGATTTACAGGACCACACAAAAAATAGATATATGGGCACCAACAAATGACAATTTCTGGAAGTGCGAGTTTACTAGTTTTAAGAGTATTTTAGTCTGAGTTAAATTTTAGCTAAACAATAGAAAACAGGCGTCTTTATTTTCCTAGGATTTTGTGTTTTAAAATTAGTTATGCACTTTTTATGCTGAATTACATTTAGCATACTAAAAGATGTTTACTGAATACAGATAAAACGATTTACAAGACCATGCAAAAAATGGTACTACTAGGTTATCCCGTCGACCAAAAAATTATCACCAAACTATAAGATTAAATGCCAATAATTTATGATCGTGAATGTCACATTCAATGACATTAAATACAATTCACATGTTTAAAATGTCATTAAGTGATTTTTATTTCGACTTTTTATTTGTATTTTTATTAATATTCTACTATTTATTTTATTTTTGTTATTTAATATAAAAATTTCATCAATATGTATAATGTGGCTATTAATTTGGCGATTTGTACAATTTGGCAATTTGTACAATTTGGCGAAATTGGTCGACAGGATAACAGAGTAGTACCCAGAAAATTAGATATATGACCGTCAATGGATGATTGTAAAGGTGTTAGTTCATAGGCCCAGGTGATTTACCAAAAGAAGCACACACAAAAAAAACTCCGAAAAGCGAGTTACATTTTAGGACGCATTTATTTCACAATACTTAACAGACTGCAGGCTCCCCATAAGGGGAGAACTTCTCAGAGCTCTCAAGAGCTACATCTCGTCAATACGATGGCAATCAGTGGAGTGATGCAACATCATAGCCCTTATCGCCAAAAGGCATAAGAAGTTTTTCATACAAAGAATTTTGGCGATATTTGATAAACCACACATTCAGTATCAGCAAACCTTTGCGGTCTGGGAACCCACAGATCATTTTCACATCTGCGCATATTTTATAGGGTTAAAGGAATATTTTAAGCTTGGGAAGTAGACAAGGGCAAAGCAGGCCGTTACTTAAATTGAAGTTTTGCTGACCACAATTATATTATCCAGATGCGCAATTGAACAGAAAGAAGGCAGAGTCAGGATAAACAGAGATAAAAGTATTTCTAGGTTTAAGCATTAATTGTGAGAATGAAAACAGGGTGTGTAAGACAGATGTTAATAAAAATGTAACGGATAAGAGATTATGATGAACTAAGCCCAGAGCTTTCTTTCTTTTGTTAATAAGTGCGGTTTCTATGGGCAGATGTTTTTCCAGACACAACAGAAAATTTGTGAGAAAGGAAGATGTATTATTAATTTTATACAGAGAGCTCCAAAAGATGAAAAGTTTTACTTCTATTAGTGGGAGTATGAAAGTTAGAACTTAACTATTAAATGTAGAATTAATTTAAACTACTGGGTTTATTAGTGAAAAGGGAAATTAAAATAAACCAAAGAATTTATTAAAGGGAAATAATTATTGCTTTTATGAAGAGGAAAAGATATGTAGCGATAATCTCCGCTACATAACTCACCCCAGCCACCACAAAAAAAACTTTATACTTGTATTAAATTTTTTTTTTTTTTTTATTTTATTTTACTATTGTTGTCATAATTTTGAGGATACTGAATGTGTCGTCTACCAAAATATATATAAAAACACATATCAAAAACATACAAGTATATATATAAGTACTACAAAAATGATTAAATATCTATTTGCTTGCAGCATATGTAAATAAAAACAATGGCCATATATATCTTTATAATTATCATGACAGGGAGCTCCTTAAAAGTTCAAAAATTGCCACAAAATATTTGATTACTATTGGATCCTTTATTCAATTTTTTTTTGTTGTGGCGCTGGTACCAGCTATTTATTTATTTTATTTTTGTCATGAGCAAAAATTGAGAGAAGTATATTATTTATTTATTTGTGATCACCTGTTAGCTTAGCATTTGATAACTTCTCTTTAAATTGATCATTTTTGAGATCAAAATAGCATGATTGCAAGCAAAAATATATTTATAAAACACAAAACACAAATAGTATATATTTAAAACAATAAAAGAAAAACTAACTAAACTAATATGTTCTAAAAATAATGTATGTTGTTAAAAATTGAAAATGAAAATTTGTGCATAAGGCACAGGACTACAAAAAAAAGAGATGCCACTGGCATGCCCATAAAAAGGTTGTAGCCCTTATTCTTGTACAAACAGTACAAGTATTATGGCTTCAGTTTAAGACGTCGGCCCTAGGGGGGGGAGGGAGTAGTGGACGAACCCACATTGCGTACAATATAAGTCCGCCCCGCTCCTCAGTAAAATCGCACTGATCTACGAAAGGAGCGCGCTTGGAAGTCACATAAGATTTAACATAAAAGAATTGGTAGGCCAATTCAAGGTGAAAATGACATGTCTCGCAAGACAGGAGTGGCGTGAAACCTTGGGGCATAATTTTGAACGGTTCACGACTTTTTGGGGGGCTAAAATTAAAAATGCAAAAATAAAACTATACGATGAAATGTAATTCATCTCATAAATTGAAACAGTCAGTCCGGGTAAGGTAAACAAATAGTCAGGATCAGGTGCTACTACAACTGGAATATTTCAAAAACAGAACGATGAAAGATTTTTTTTGCATGGTACTATTTCATTGTCCAAAATAATTTGTAATTATTGTGGAATTACAATGTTGTGATAAAATGCATGTAATGAAAATTAATTATTAGTGAAGTAAGTGACCTTCTTTTCATGTACTGCCACTACATAAAAAGAGGTAAGTGTAACAAGGGAATTTACATGTAGTGTGAGAAAAAAACAAATAAACCTATAATGTAGATGTGACAAACAAAAAAACTAAGTGTCGTTTGAAGCACTGTAATATGTAAAGGGAATAAATAAAACTTTGAACAATGGAGATGCAATGTATAAGGTGAGCATGACAAACTGTAAAAAGTCAACTGTTTTATGTTAGAATGAGCCATTTAACAAAAACAAAACAAAAAATGAACCAAAGAGAATTTAACGGTAAGTGTGTTAAAAGAAAAATATATATATGAGATATTTGTGTGAATGAGGGTTTCAAATACCTAATTACAAAGTAATTTTATATTTAATGAGGGAAGGATTTATATCACCTGATAAAAGTGTAAAAATGTAAACACATGACATGACTGTGTTGTGTGTTATTGTGTGTTTTCATGAACCAGTTTTGAGAAAACAAGTGAAATTAGTGTACAATCCTCAACCCGAGAAATAGGAGAAAAAAATGTAAGAACCACATGACCTGATATGTTGCACATGACCTAAAGTGTGTTCGCATGACCTTGTGTATTGCACATGACTGAGTGTATATAGAAAAAAAACACAATGTGATAGTGTAAGAAATCGCATGATCTTGTGCAAAAACACATGAAAAAATAGTGTGTAAAAGAAATCACATGACCGGGTATCTAATATACCTTGACCTAGAGAAAAACACATGACCTTGTGTAAAAACACATGAAAGAAAAAAAAGTGTGTAAAAGAAATCACATGACCGGGTATCTAATATACCTTGACCTTGAGAAAAAACACATGACCTTGTGTAAAAACACATGAAAGAAAAAGTGTAAAAGAAATCACATGACCTGGTATCTAATATACCTTGACCTAGAGAGAAATGCGCATGACCTTGTGTAAAAACACATGAAGGAAAAATTGAGTGTAAAAGAAATCACATGACCTGGTATCTAATATACCTTGACCGAGAGAGAAAAACACATGACCTTGTGTAAAAACACATGAAAGAAAAAGTGTAAAAGAAATCACATGACCTGGTATCTAATATACCTTGACCTAGAGAAATGCACATGACCTTGTGTAAAAACACATGAAAGAAAAAAAAATATATAACTCAAAGTTGAGGAAAGTAAAAATGTAACTGTACTGTCAACAATCCTTTTAAAGTTAAAATATAATTGAGAACCAAAAAAAAATATCTATCTACCATGAAAAATGTATTAAATGTGGAAAATGTAGGCTCTACAACAATAGAGTATAAATATTATTAATGTTAACTGCATTCCTGTTACTGCATCCACAAAAGTTAACTGGGGAAAGAAAAGTGTGCTTATGTGTAAATATGTTTAAAATGATTGTGTACACCAACACGAAACAACCAAAACCAAGTGAAAACAAAATTGACGACCCGCATCAAAATTTTCACTCTTACTTGCCTTCTTTCTATTACTCAACCATCTGTGCACTTGATAGCCGAATAAGAGAAAGAAATAAAAATATGCATTTGTACACAAGATTAATGTGAAGAAACATTGTTAAAATTTAAAGTGTAACAGGAAATGTGAGGGAACAAAATACTAAATGTTTTATAAAAAGAAAAACAAATCTGTCAAAATGTATAAAGAATGCATAAAAAGCGTAGTGAAATCATCCTTTAGTATGTAATGTGTGACCAGGAAAAATTAAAGAAAAAAGCATCATTTCTCATTCGAAATAAACTCAGTTGTATGAAGCGATTGTCTTTGTATGTTTATATATCTCTTGACAGCTGGGCAGTTATGAGAAAAAGCTGTATGTTGAATGTCAAAATGGGTATTACTTGATTCATTGCACCTCATGCAATTAATGCATTTTGGTGTGTTTACACAATTAGGATCTTTATGTGACATAGCACAGACAGGGCATATTATGTCATTAGGGCAGAATTTACTTAAATGAAATAGACTTTGACATGTAAAACATCTTTTTATATCTATGTACCTTTTAAGAGTAAACTTTGTGGACTGAATAATAATATGTTTATGTACAAGCAAAGTTTCAGCAAAGTGGGATGGCATTAGAAAAATCCAGTTAACTAAATTACAATGCTTTATTTTTATTTTGCTTTGAAATTGAATGGGAGGCGAAGAAGTATCAGTTAGATTTGAAATGGCCAAAATAATGTCAGGTATGCTAAAATTTTCA
This sequence comes from Maratus speculifer, assembly GCA_964019185.1. Classification (NCBI taxonomy): domain Eukaryota; kingdom Metazoa; phylum Arthropoda; class Arachnida; order Araneae; family Salticidae; genus Maratus; species Maratus speculifer. Next base: position 72,807,419 of record OZ025295.1, read on the forward strand.
GGCAAACGCATGATTACAACAGGGATAAAATTGGTACAATCTTTCCTAGGGGTACTGAAAATACTGGGATGAAAATTGTTACTGTCACATAAATCATTAACCTGTTGATTACTAGAGAAAGAGGGATTTGTATTGCCACTTTCATGTATTGTAGTGTGTGGAGATTTGATAATGAGTTTGTTATCTGTCTGTGTGGACATATTCTGAACAGTTTTTAAACAAGCAGAATTGACCGAAGGAGTGATATCTTTTTGAGTAATTGATATGTGAGGTTTAGTTTTACTTTCTAGTTCCTGAGTCAAGTCACGTACTCGTTCTAACAATTTGTTATTTACCAAAAATAAATTTTCCTTATCATGTTTTACTTTAGTATATTCATCTTTGAGTCCCTGAAAGGTCTCTTTCAAAATATTAAGATCCCACTCGATTGTGAATTTGAGTTCCTTAAAATTAGAGACAAGTGTATCAGTGGTGTTTTGATTTATTATTTGATTTTGAAATGCTGTGGCTTCAGCAATAATTGTGTCTGAAAACTTTGTTAAATTTTCCTCATAAAATTCAAGTAAAGGGGATATTGAAACCTGTGATTGCCCCAGAGCAGACCCAAATTTATTATCTCTCTCTGACATTGTTTGGGAAGTAGCTGAAGCTTGTTTTAGCTCAATATTAGCCATAGATGTTCACCCAAAAGCAAATGCACAAATATAAATCAAAAGAAAGAATTATAACTGAACTAGGTGCACCAAAACAAATTTGACTGCAAACGTCATTATTAAAATTAATAATTTGGGGGAAATAACAGGAAAAATCAAGTCCAAACCAAAAATTAAATTTTGCATTAGTCAGAGAGTAAACCCTGGTAAGTTACGAGTGAATCTAGACAGATTTAATGGGGGGGGGGGGGGGGTAAACAATCTGTGAGCACTGAAAACAAAACAATCAAAATGCAGACACTAAATAATACGCTTTTTTTAAAAAAAATGCAAGCACAAATTTTTCTTTTTTTTTTTTTTTTTTTTTCAAAAAAAAAAATGTATTGCCTTCAAAATAAACTAATTAACCATTCAAAAATACCAATGCCAAAACTCCTTTTTTTTTTACATAACAACCGAAAGTGAAAAAAAATAAAAAAAAAGGCTTGTTTAATAAGGTACTGGCATAGTTAATGGCAAAAAAAAATTTTGTAACAACGAGAATGCGAATCTCAAACTGCAATTAATTAAGGACAAGTAATGTCAGCGAAAAATTAATGCGCGAACACATAAAATAAAAATCTGTGATATTTAAGTATGCAACACATAAATACTAAAACAACATGCATTGAAAATAATAATACTTTTGAAAATTGAGCATGAAAAGAGAAGAATACTTTCAAAAGTTCAAATTAAATACTAAAATTTAAAATGTATTTTGTTTCCGTTAATACATATAAAATTTCAAAAATGCACTATATTTAAATTAAAAAAATCTTCTCTGTTCAAGCTGCTAAAAAGAATAAAGTAAACTAACTACAAATCATTTTTTTTTTTTTTTTTTTTTTTTTTTTTTTAAGCAATAAAGTAAATGAACTGTTGCCGTGCACTCATGCAGATGTTCCACAACGTAAAATTTTGTTAATTTAATGTTTTTTTATCACCTTTTAAATGTTATTATTATTATTATTTTTTCTTTTGCACAGCACTTTTTTTCAAGCAAGGCTTGTTTAGAAAAAGAATAAAAGTGTAGGTACAACAATGGGTGCGACGACCCCTTATTGCACCATTAAGTGCTATTGTACTTAAAAACTTGATGATTATGGACCTAACAGAATTTCATGCACCAAAACAACTGGTATTTGTACCGTATTAAACATATTGTAGCATTAAAAAAAATTTAACTGATATTGTCGTTAAAATGAACTGAGATGCGTGTAGGTTCGACGACCTGCACGCATAAATTTGATTTTTTTTTTATTCACAAATTATTTGGGTTCGACAACCCTTTCTTTAGCTAATCTATCACACAGATCTAGTTACTGATGAGAAAACTAAATGGGATGAGGCTCAGAATAATCTGTTGCACACCTCACACACAAGCAGATTAAAATCTATACACAATTAAACAGGCCTGCACATCGATGAGCACTTTTAGGAAACATTCCTTATAATTCTGTAGATTAGCATTTTTAGAAAGATTTTTAAAATAAAATTAATTTTTGAAGGAAGAGATATCTTCTAAAGTGTAGTCATTTAAAATTTATTAGCATTTAAAGTTTCATTCCTAATGTAAACAAAACTTTTGAAAAAAAAAAATGAGTTGAGTGTGATTTTTATATAAAACGAGAACCATGGTAAACGATATTTGCTTTGTGTGTGAGCAAAGAATCAACATAGATAAGAACTTTGACGTCATTGTATGATGAAATATGATTTTACCATAAAATGTTTATTTAAAGAGGGTAATCTTTGGAACTACCGAACCAATTGTACCAACCGAACCAACTTTGTACAGTTACATTAACCTATAGTATTTTATATCATATCGATTTATGGCCATCTTTCCATATTTTACACAAATTTTTAACCAATATTTAACCCGTTACCATTACGATCCAACGATACCATATATATTACCTACAACTGGACAAAACTTTTAAATTTCAACACCAGTATTTAAGTACGGAAGTATCTGCTATCTAAATGTCTGAATAAGTAACAATTTTGGATTCTAACAACGAATTTGAGTACATTAGAATTCAATGTCAAATGCAAAAAGATGGCCTACAGATCAATATTAACCTGTTATAATCATCAATAATAAACAACAGGCATTTCATTTGCGGGAAGACAAACAAATCAGAAATATCTTTGGCTTCATTTTCCTAGGAATAAAAGAATTCATGTTTTCAAATTAGTTATGCCTTTTTTATGCTGAATTATATTTAGCATGCTTAAATGTGTTTACTGAATACAGATAAAATGATTTACAGGACCACACAAAAAATAGATATATGGGCACCAACAAATGACAATTTCTGGAAGTGCGAGTTTACTAGTTTTAAGAGTATTTTAGTCTGAGTTAAATTTTAGCTAAACAATAGAAAACAGGCGTCTTTATTTTCCTAGGATTTTGTGTTTTAAAATTAGTTATGCACTTTTTATGCTGAATTACATTTAGCATACTAAAAGATGTTTACTGAATACAGATAAAACGATTTACAAGACCATGCAAAAAATGGTACTACTAGGTTATCCCGTCGACCAAAAAATTATCACCAAACTATAAGATTAAATGCCAATAATTTATGATCGTGAATGTCACATTCAATGACATTAAATACAATTCACATGTTTAAAATGTCATTAAGTGATTTTTATTTCGACTTTTTATTTGTATTTTTATTAATATTCTACTATTTATTTTATTTTTGTTATTTAATATAAAAATTTCATCAATATGTATAATGTGGCTATTAATTTGGCGATTTGTACAATTTGGCAATTTGTACAATTTGGCGAAATTGGTCGACAGGATAACAGAGTAGTACCCAGAAAATTAGATATATGACCGTCAATGGATGATTGTAAAGGTGTTAGTTCATAGGCCCAGGTGATTTACCAAAAGAAGCACACACAAAAAAAACTCCGAAAAGCGAGTTACATTTTAGGACGCATTTATTTCACAATACTTAACAGACTGCAGGCTCCCCATAAGGGGAGAACTTCTCAGAGCTCTCAAGAGCTACATCTCGTCAATACGATGGCAATCAGTGGAGTGATGCAACATCATAGCCCTTATCGCCAAAAGGCATAAGAAGTTTTTCATACAAAGAATTTTGGCGATATTTGATAAACCACACATTCAGTATCAGCAAACCTTTGCGGTCTGGGAACCCACAGATCATTTTCACATCTGCGCATATTTTATAGGGTTAAAGGAATATTTTAAGCTTGGGAAGTAGACAAGGGCAAAGCAGGCCGTTACTTAAATTGAAGTTTTGCTGACCACAATTATATTATCCAGATGCGCAATTGAACAGAAAGAAGGCAGAGTCAGGATAAACAGAGATAAAAGTATTTCTAGGTTTAAGCATTAATTGTGAGAATGAAAACAGGGTGTGTAAGACAGATGTTAATAAAAATGTAACGGATAAGAGATTATGATGAACTAAGCCCAGAGCTTTCTTTCTTTTGTTAATAAGTGCGGTTTCTATGGGCAGATGTTTTTCCAGACACAACAGAAAATTTGTGAGAAAGGAAGATGTATTATTAATTTTATACAGAGAGCTCCAAAAGATGAAAAGTTTTACTTCTATTAATGGGAGTATGAAAGTTAGAACTTAACTATTAAATGTAGAATTAATTTAAACTACTGGGTTTATTAGTGAAAAGGGAAATTAAAATAAACCAAAGAATTTATTAAAGGGAAATAATTATTGCTTTTATGAAGAGGAAAAGATATGTAGCGATAATCTCCGCTACAGATGATAATTTTTGGAAGTGTGATTTTACTAGTTTTAAGAGTATTTTAGTCTGAATTAAATTTAAGCTAAATAGTAGTGTGTATGTAAAGATAGCAGATAAAACACAGGGCTGTAGAAATGTATTCAAGTAAGTGTCAGTGTACAGGCACAAATTGCTGAAAGAGAAATTTCAATTTATTACTCGTTTGTTTGCTAAACTAGATTTTTGTATCATATCTAATTAAAATAGCAACTATAGATCTATATTTTATTTCGATTCTATCAGTTTTTTACAAAATTTTCATACTTATAAATGATGAATTACTCTAAGAAATAAATGATATAAAAATACAATGTACACAAAAATTTCTTACTTCCTATTTACAGAAATTCTACGAGAACTCATTCCAATTTAAATGAGCAGATTATTTAAATTTTATATAATCTCTTTAAAAAAAATAGAAGTGATATCTACTAAAAAACACTTTTCAAAAGTAAAAAAAAAAAGCCAAGCAAGAAAAGAAAAAAAGGATGAAAGTTGTGTCTAAAAATGGGTCTCATATCAAATTTCCAAGCTTATATTATGGTAATTATTTAACATTTTCCATTAAAAAAAATTACTATTTCTAAGTCAATGCCTTTGCATATGTTGATAGAAATCCTTTTCTCTTGTACTAAATACATCGTAACCGTGTTTTGAAAATTCAAATGTTTTAAAATTATGCATGATGGGCTTGGCGGACAACTTTTCATATTTTACACAAATTTCCAAGCACCAAGTTTGTAAAGGAAAGCGTAATAAGTTTACCTTAAGTACAATTTAAAACTTCTGATTTTAATTATGGACAAATATATTTAACACGTTACAACTCAGCAATCTATTTATAGATTGTCTACAACTAAACAAAACTTTTAAATTTCAACACCAGAATTTTAGTATGGAAATGTCTGCTTAAGTAACAATTTTGAGTTTTAAATTTTAACTATGGATTTGGGTACATAGAAATTAGTATGCAATATGAAAAAATGGCGCCAAGCCCATCATGCATAGATATGTAAATTTTCCGGGAAAATATAAGTGGCGGAAAAAAACTGGTTTTTTACCTTTTTTTTTTTTTTTTTTTTTTTGAAAAAATGGAAAATTTGGAAAAATTGATTTTTTATGACTGTTTCTCCCAAATAAATTATATTTTCTTAGAGAATATTAAATAATAAACATTTTTTTCCCATTTATTTGTATTAAATCAAAATTATTTTCACTTTATATTACAAAATAAAAAGAAGTAGCAAAGGCTGCTTGTAAAAGTTTAGTTTTTTTTTTCCCTCCCACAGCTTGAGAATTTTTATTAAACGCTATTGTTTGTTGTATCATATCTCTGTTGAAATGATTTTTCAGTTACATGTTTAACTACCAACTGACCTAATGTAAAAACCGGAGCAAATATGTCTGCAGTTTGAAATGAAATAAATTATGCATTTGATTTACATAAGTATAGTTTTTAAGTAAATCAGGGCTTGAATTTCAGGGCGGGATGGCGGGATTCGCGCCCAAAATTTTGAAATCCCGCCCAAAAGAATAACGTGGACGGGAGGCTCCCGCCCAAACAATTTTGCATTATGAAACTATGATCAACTCCCTCGACCGTTTTGCGAATTTTATGATATTTTCGTGCGAGTAATCGACACATTTTGCGAGTTTTTTTACAGCGAAAAATCATTGAAAATCATGATTTTTTCCGCGGCGAAATAGAGGTGATTCTGTTCGGAATTTCCCCTCCCCCCCCCCAAAAAAAATAACGCATTCAATTCCAAAAATTATTAAACTGATGCCGCGGACGCGCTATTGCGCGTAAATTACGCAAAAGATCGGAGATGACACACAAAAGAAACAGCTATTACATGTTTCACAAGACACGTGATTTCGCAAAAGTTTGCTAAAAAACGGCAAATATTGTTTAAAAGATCGCAAAAAAACGACTAATTTCCGGCAAATTCCGTCAAAAGACTCACGAAAAAATGCCTAATTTCATCACATAATTTTGTAAAACGTCAAATTTCGTCAAAAAATCGCGAAAAAACGGCAAATTTCCTCAGAAAATTCACGAAAAAACGGCAAATTTCACCCAAAAATCGCGAAAAACGACAAATTTCGACAAATGATTCGCTATAAACGACAAATTTCCCCAAAATATACGAAAAACGACAATTTTCATAAAAAAAAATCGCGACAAAACATCATTTTTCATCAAAGATCGCGAAAAAACGGCAAATTTCCTCAGAAAATTCACGAAAAAACGTCAAATTTCGTCCAAAAATCCCGAAATACGACAAATTTCGACATAAGATTCACTGTAAACTACAAATTTCCCGAAAATATCGCGAAAAACGACAATTTTCGTAAAAAAATCGCGAAAAAACGGCAAATTTTCTCAGAAAATTCACGAAAAAACGGCAAATTTCGTCAAAAAATCCCGAAAAAATGGCAGATTTCGTGAAAAGATCGTTAAAAAAGACAGATTTCATCAAAGGATAGCGAAAAAAATGAAACTTTCGTCAAAGTGAACCTCTTCCCCCAAAAAATATTACGGGGAGTTCATTTTTCTGTTCAACAAACTAATTTTCCTGCTTCAATATATATTTTTTTCTTTGCTGCTCTAAAATCAGCTTCTGACAGCTCCAAATCTTTCTGAGTGAGTGCAATTCCTGAAAGCAGCCATTCATTAAACAAAAAGTATCCTTTTTTCTCAACAAAGTATTCATTTTTTAAGAAAGTCTTTTTCGATGAATTTGACTTGCCCCTTTTTTAAAGAAATGCAAACAATAGTGGTATTTCTTATTTTCTACACTCACATAAGTATTATTTTATGATTAAATTTGTATCTTGCACATTTAATATACAGAAAAATAACATTAGTTATAACAATTATAAATTATAAATTTATTAAATTAATTAGAAGTTTTATTAATTATTATTAAAACAATAATTAGATCTGTGACAAAAATAATTAGCACCGGAGGGAATTTACTACCAGTAACAACTAGACAGTATAAAAGTTTTTTTACACATTTTGCATAATTATTCAGAATTGTTGATAAAAATGGCTTCAGTGATATTTTTTTATGTCTGTATTCTGGTAATTCTTTAAATAGCACATAAAATAATGGCGGGTTTTAAACATTAATTGTCCCTCCCAAACAGCCAAACTCCCCTCCATTTATAAATGTTGGTAGGGAGACTCCCCTCCTTCGAAAAATTGAATTTCAAGCCCTGTAAATGGTACTAGTTTAAAGAAATTGTTGCAGTTTTGTCATTATTACGAATATCAGTATTAAAATATTCCGTTGTTTGTTTAAAAAATGTATATTTTTACATTATTCCTTTTTTTTTCTTACAATTATAATTTTGTTTCCTTTAAAAAATATGTTTAGTTTTGGTATAGCTTTCCAATCTTAACTCAAAGTTTTGATTTAGTTTTATAATCTAAATTCAAACAAAACTAAGTTTTAGTTTGGCTTACTCAGGTCTGCAACTAAAAAATAGCATAGGATTTATTGACTGTTAGATTTTTACTCACAGAAACCAGAAAAAAATATATATTTTTTAAGTTTAATTAAACGTAATTTTTTTCTTTTTATCCTGAAATCTGGTATTCTATTCCTGAGTAAGAAACCATATTCAATAATGTTTCGATATGGTAATTTTATATTTTTAAGAATGGAACTTAAGTTATAAAAATAAAACACTACAAATAGAAAATGCTCGCTATTTGAAGAATTAACAAAAGCAGTTACATACAGAGATAAACTTTTATTGTGCTTTAGAAAATTACAAAAATTCAAAGTTTGATCTAGAGGGAAAGTATAATTTTGAACATAGATACTTGTAATAATATATATATTTTGTACTACTAGGTTATCCCGTCGACCAAAAAATTATCACCAAACTATAAGATTCAATGCCAATAATGGATGATCGTGAATGTCACATTCAATGACATTAAATACGATTCACATGTTTAAAATGTCATTAAGTGATTTTTATTTAGACTTTTTATTTGTATTTTTATTAATATTCTACTAATTATTTGTTTTTTCATTATTTAAAATAAAAATTATGTCAATATGTATAATTTGGCTATTAATTTGGCAAAATTGGTCGACGGGATAACAGAGTAGTACCATTTCTTTCATCGCAGTTGTACTTTTCTAATGCAAACTGCCCACGTTTTTGCAACATTACTGTACATTATGGGATAAAATGGAGGTCAATTTTAGATTCAATACCTTAAAAAATCACTCACTTAATAAGCTATAATGAAATCATGAAAAATGCAGCATAATAGTGCCACCTATAGGGCCATTTACACCAAAAACTAAACAACATTAATATATATCAGGAACTGTCTGAAGCTGTAGTTTGATTAAAAAATCGTCCTTGAGATAGAGCTATTGCGATAATCATGAATAATGCAGCATAGCAGCATCATCTGTTGAGTGATTTACACCAAAGAGTAATGAGCACGAAGTTATAGCAAAGATTAACTTAATCTAAAGTTTTATGAAAATACATACATTAGTTCTGGAGATAGAACTATTGTGGAAAGTATGAATAATGCAGCATAGCAGTGCCATCGGTTAGGCAATATACACAAATAACTAAATATCTTGAGTTTATATCAAGGTGTAACTGAATCTAAAAATTTGTGAAATTATGTGCATCAGTTCTTGAGATCGATTGCCCATAAAATTTTTGTCACATGCAGACTCACAGAGAGACAGATATTTTCCAAAACCCATCAAATCATGTTCAGGACCTTCTAAAACGTTTAAATACACCAAAAGCTGGAAGTCCAAATTGTCATGAATTCAATACTTACTTCTTGAAAAGATAGAAAAAAGTAATAAATGCATGCTTCAAATTTTATGTTAAATTTTTAATTTTACCATTTCCATTAATTAGCATATTTTTGAAATAATTTTGCACATGAATTAATTTTTAAAAAGAGAAGTTGCATTTAATTATATATCTATACTCTATTCCACCTTAACTTGGCAGCACTGTGAAAGGTAGAAACAGTAACATTCCGCCGTGGAAAATAGTTCGCCAATATTTTTTAATCTTATGGTGAAAATTTGTAGAAATTTATATGGTTATGTTTATAAATTAATAAATTCGAGATTTGTAGCACATATTTAAAGTAATTTCTCTGTTAAAAGTATTTATTTCAAAAATAATTTCTACTTTAAGCGTATGTATAAAGTAAAAAGCTTGGCGTAAAAAAACTCTCCTTTGGCGAGGATCCAATCTTCAAGGTTAAATTACAGGCGCGCTTTTTAAGCGCCCGTGTCATCTGCTTTTATGATAAGTTCTAAAGCATAAAACTGTAGCAATTAATATTATATTCCCTACTTGGAGAATCAATTGTTTAATAATTATTAAGATACTACTTCATTCATGAAAAATCCCGCTCGCTAATATTAATTTTATGGAAGAAAATTAAAAAAATATTTAATTTGCATTTCAGTATTTTTAAATCATTAGCTTTGCATTTCATAGCTGAGGTCGACATTGTTGAATTCAGGTACTTTTCTCCGGAAAGAATTTCTGCGACTTCGGGGGAAGGGGGGGATATTGCAATCTTTGAACATTGAAAACCCATAATCTCATATTTTTCGGGGGAAGGGATCAGGGTCTCATTGTTCCGGGGAGGAATTCCCCCCCCCCCCCCCCAGGCCATCTCATGAATTCTACACTGGAGGTCAAGCTTCACAAAGACCCCTATTATCTTTTCGAATTTGTTTTAGGATTTTTTTTTTTCTTGGATGGTTTTACTTTCGAAGTCTGAAAATTGAAAAATCCCCCCCCCCGAAAAAAAATTCCTACTGACAAAATCTAAAAAGTAAAAAAAAAAAAGTTCTTTGTAAAGATCGAGCTCAGCTATCCAATCTAAGAAAAACAAATTGGAAATTGCACATGAAACGTAGTAAATACGGTGTACTATAATGAAGTTGTTAAAATATTCAGATCTTGCTGTTATAGTATACAGTACTTCGGATACAGTATAGCAGTCAAAATCTTTTGTGTGCTCCTGTAAATATAGAGGAAGTAACTAATATTAAACCTCAGCAACATTTATCAATTTCATAAAATTTGATATAGTTTAATGTAATTAAAACAAGCCTCAAACAATGTTTCTCTGTATACCATTATGTAGTGAAATACTTTTGTAAATTGAAAAAATATATATTTTGCTTCACAGATTGTACATAATGTTTATTTTAGTTCATGCTTCATAAGTGCATATCAGTTCCATTATATTTGAAAGAGTGTAACATCATTAAAATGCATTTGAAACTTTTTTTTCCCATTGACTATAATGTAATGGAATACTTCTGAATGTGCCTTTACTTAAATTATACATTAGAGTTTCATAAAAGTTGAAATGACTTTACAAAATTATGCAACAATTATATATTTTAAATCTGTTACATGCGGACAGACAGATGGATGGACAAACTGAACGATGCCTATACGTGCTACGTATTTATATAATTATGAAATGCCTAAAAAATCAGATCTTGGTGTAATAGTATACAATATTTCAGATACTGTATAGTAGCCGAAATCTCTTGTGTGACCCTGTATCTGATTTTTATTATACAGGAAATAACTTGTAGGAGTCCTCAGCAATGTACATAAATGTTAAATAGTTTAATATAATTAAAACGCGCACGAAATAATGTCTCGATATATAATTATGTAATGGGATACTTTTGTGAGGTCCTTTAAATCAGTAACAAATATTCTTCGGACCACAGATTGTACGGAATGTATATAATAGCATGTACTTCATAGATGTATATCACTTTTATTACGTTTGAAAGAGTGTAAGACCATTAAAATGCACTTGAAAGTTTTTTCCCCATCGACCGTAATGTATCGGAATCCTTTTGATTGTCCCTGTATATGAACTATTCATCCGATTTTCATAAAATTTGAAATGACTCGAAAAATTATCTAATAGTTATATATTTTAAATTTCAAACGATTCGTTTGGGTAGTTTTTGAGTTCTTATATACGGATGGACTGAATGACAACTATAGGTGCTACATATTTGCATAATTATGAACGCACCTAAAAAAATAAAATATTGAAATGTAAACGAGAGATTTAAAAAAAAATCTTACATTGAATTAAACTAGAGTGTTTTTGTATGAGCAGAGGTGCCATGTATTACGATTTGTCCGTAATTATTACGGATATGCAACAAAAGTTACGGCGTTACGGGCATCGGATAGAAATTACAGATAAAAAAATCGCCAATTTCATCAAAGGATCGCTTGAAAAAACGCAAATTTCAATATAAGATCTCGGGAAAAACAGAAAAGATTGCGTAAAAGTACGCGCATTTCGTCAAAATGTTGCGAAAAACGTGCAAATTTTGTCAAAAGATATCGAAAAAACGGACTCATTTCGTCAAAAAATCGCTTAAAATGCGCAAATTTCGTGAAAAAATCGCTTAAAACAGGCTAATTTCGTCAAACGATCGCGGAAAACGCGCTCATTTCATCATAAGCTCTCAAAAAAAGCGCTCATTTCGTCAAAAATCGCTTAAAACGCGATTATTTCGTCAAAAGATCGCGAAAAACGCTTTCATTTTGTCAACAGATCGTGGAAAATGCACACTTTTTGTCAAAAGATCGCGGAAAATGCGCTCATTTCGTCAAAAAATCGCTTAAAACGCACAAATTTCGTCAAAAAATCGCTTAAAACGCGCAAATTTCGTCAAAAAATCGCTTAAAACGGGCTAATTTCGTCAAACGATCGCGGAAAACGCGCTCATTTTATCATAAGATCTCGAAAAACGCGCTCATTTCGTCAAAAATCGCTTAAAACAGGCTTATGTTATAAAGATCGCAGAAAACGCGCACATTGTCAAAAGATCGCGGAAAACGCGCTCATTTCGTCAAAAAAATCGCTTAAAACGCACTCATTTCGTCTAAAGATCGAGAAAGCGCACATTTCATCCAAAAATCTCGAAAAACGCACACATTTCGTCCAAAAATCGCGAAAGATGTGAAAATTCTGTGCAAACATTGCAAATTTCCCGTCAAAAGATTGTGGAAAAAAGAAAGAATTTTTGAAAATTTCCCCCCCCCCAACTCTTCTCTGAACGTTGGTTACTGATAACTTTTATTGAAACTTGGCACCTCTGTATGAGTGATGTAGTCCCTTAATTTTAAGCAGTGTTAGCAATTAAATGCAGTTTTAAAATATTTTAATAAGTGTAAATATCTGTCGTGTTTAATATAGTTTTCGATAATTATTGTAAAACTTTCATTTACATAATTTTTGAAATTTCTAAATTATTATAATTTTAGGATTAAAGATTAAAGCATAAAAACATTTTATATTATTATTAGAGATTTAATTGTTTTGGAAAAAATCTATTTTCAAGAAATTGTGTATTTTAAAGCAGGGGCGAGGACGATGATAAAAAATTTATAAAATAATTTAAATTTTTAAAAATCATGATCTTTATACCCAAATATCTATAATTTTAGGTACATTAAAGTTGAGAGGTACTCTCTGATGGCATGGAACCTGGCTTTTTCCACATATCTGCCAGTGGTTCGGTATAAATAATAAATTTTCTGTTTTAAATAGATTTTCGGAGAAATTGGCTTTAATCTTTTAACTCAATAAAATTAATGCTTTCCTCTTTTCAATAAAATTCGCTTAAAATTCTGTTTTTACATTTATTTTACTTGATTTTTTAGTGCGATTTATAGAATTTTTTTTTCTTTTTGAGGCTTTTTTTAACATTTGTAAGCGATATTAAGTTTTTAATTTTGAGCTTAAATACGTAAAATTTATCCTCTCTCCTCTGCGATTTAAAAAAAAAAAATCACGAAACGCAAAACTTCGAACAGAAAATCAGTATTGAATTCAGGGAGTGGCCCGGGAGGGACATTTTCCCCCGGAGCAATGAAATGTCCCCCCTCCCGGAAAATTTGAAATTTTGCGTTTTCAATGGCCAAAAAGTACAGCCCCCCCTCACTATAATGTCCCCCCGGAGCCACTGAAATCCCTCCTGGAGAAAAGTCTCTGAATTAAGGGGTTGGCCCGCGGGGGACATCCCCTCCCCGGATCCACTGAAGTTACCTCCCAGAGAAAAAGTGTCTGAATACAGCACTGCAGAAAATTCTTTACAAAAGTATGACAATGCATGGAATTCAGTTTCAATTTTTTAGCTTATTTCAGAAAAATTTATCTTTTCAATAAAGTTTTTTCCGGAATTTCTGTAATGTTTTTAACTTTTCGAGATTTTTACATATTTTTCACATTTTGTGGGCCGGACAATGTTAGACGGATCAACAATATAATGTGAAATAATGTTGAAATAAATTTAAAAAATGGTAAAACTAAGAAAAAAATAATAATAATCGTTATTTTAGTAAATGATTATATAATAAAATTAATTTCATAAGAACTTCGAGAGGTGCCGATTTTTTCACATTCATTATTATATCTTTTCGCCAAAATGGCGATTTCCCTTGTTTGTTAGTGATCCTGTGCTGTTCAAGCAAACACTGGTTTGTATGGCAACGGCTGCAATTCGGCTCTTGTAGCATATTCAGTGCTGCCAAGTTAAGGTGAAACGAGGTATAGATTTTTTTCATGTAATCCTGTTTTTGCGAAATTGGGAACTTCTTGTATATACTTGTTCAAAACATATTCAGAATTTGTGAATAAGAAATTATTTCTATATTTAGAGTTCCTATTTAGACATTTTTAATAAGGTTATTTATATATATATACAACTTGATAAGATTCAGCTGCTATATAAAATAAGATTTTTTTTTCTTCAATCACTGCATTTGCGAAAGATTCAATTTGTAGATTAAATTGTTTCTTAAATGTCTATTTTCAAGAGAAATTTTGCGAAGGGTCTTGTGTTTCAAACAAAAAAAAAATGTGAAGAATCCTTTCAAGTCTTCTCAAACAGATTTCTGCTCAGAGATCAGATTACCTACATTAAAGTTTTCATGTGAGACACTCAACTAAAGGTTAAAATTCAGTATTTGTATTAGTAGCCAGTGGCCAGTAGAGGCTGAATGTTTAGTAGCCACTACTGTCAAGTTAGTGGCCACTGTGATGACTGATGATGTGTTTTTTTGTTTTATTCATCGGCGCCCGCTCTTGAGTCACGTGACCAGCGGACGAGTGTGTGTGGAGAGGAAGGGGTTACGAACGGAGAGAGAGAGGTGTGTGTGCGGAGGTAAGAGGGAGACCTGTGAATGTCTGATGCAGGTAAACAAAATAAAAATATTATCCAAAAAAATGGGATATGTATGTGCTTCAGGCACGAGATTGTTCTGTTGTGGAAGAAGAGTAGTTAGAAGTTCTTGAAAGAAATATACAATCCGGATATTTATATATATATATTTAATTGTGTGTGTTCAAGTCTTGCTGTGTTAGTCCATCTTGTGTGTTCCATCTGTCAAATAAACTTTTGTGTTTTTTTGTCAAGCCGGATTCTTTGGATTATTTCAACATAAACAGGTGTTCCGTAGAATTTATAAAGAAAATAGGAAGAGCGTATATCACACGCTCTCTTACGAGAACCAGAGGTAAGTGAAACTAATTTTTGTTCTGGAAATAAAATTGAAAGATATAACTTTTATGCATTATTTGAAGAAACATAAATATTAGATTAATGAATGTTACAATGATTCTAAAGAGATAATCGGATTAGAATTGAAAACAAGTATTGTTCTCAGTATGTTCTAGTGTATGATTATAATGAATGATTATATTATTTAATGATTATAATTATTGATAAAGATAGTAATAGTTAAGAAAAAGAACATGTTTACAATTAAAGGGTTAAGAAAAGAAGACCTGGTCATAGTAGCCACAGAATTAGGCTTAAACGTAGAGCCAGATCATAGAATAGTGGATTTAAAGGCATTAATCGAAGGAAGCGAACAATACGAGAAGGATTTCGATTTTGTAAAAGAATTCCTTGTTACAACGGTATCAGACCGCATTTCAAAAGAGAAACAAGAGGCAGAGGCCCTTAAAAATGAAAAAGAATATGTTAATTCTGAGCAGAAAACAGCGTTAGAATTAGAAAAAACGAAATTAGAAGTTATCAAACACCAATTAGAAATGGCTAAACTGCAGTCTGAGAACAGAAATTCTGATGGTGGGGGGGATGGACAAAATCCCAAAACTAATTCGTTAGAAGCTCTAATTAAAAGCGTTAAGACTTTAACTATTGCGATTCCTACCAAACCTGAATCGTGGAATTTATTTTTTTCTTCGCTCGAAAGGGCGTTTGAATTAAAGAATGTCGCGGAAGATTTGAAAGTTGAAATACTGTTTAATTTAGTAGGGGAAAAAGCTGCGCATTTATTAGTATATGCAAATTCAGATGAAATGAAGGATTATCAAAAGGTTAAAGCTTTAATTTTAAAAGAATTTCAACCCACCCCTGAAGCTTGTCTTCAAAATTTTCTTTCGGCAAAGAGGGCGAAAAATGAAAATCATATGCAATTCGCATCTAGGTTGAGAGCGAATTGGGATTTTTATTACGAACTTAGAAAGGTAAATGATTTTGATGCACTTAATGAATTAATAGTTAGTGATAGATTAATGGATGCGTTAGACTCAGAGGCGCGAAGCTATGTCAAAATAAAACAATTAGATAATTGGTTAAAAGCGCGGGAAATTGCGGAATTATGCGATAATTGGTTTACATCAAAAGGTAGAACCTTTTCTGAGGTATATGATAAATCAACAAATTGTCGCGGTTCTGACGATTTCGGATCTGGCAAATATATTCCACCGCATCTAAGAAATAATTTTAATTCGCGTAATGATAGGAAAAAGTCTGTGTGTAAATTGTGCCGTCAAATCGTTCATTTACGTTTTTGTCCTAATAATAATAATAAAGAAAAAGAGAGGTCAGGAAATTCTCATTATCAAATGAAAAAAAATTCTACCGGAAAAAATAAAGACGAAAGGTTGATAGCGAAAGTGACAGCTTTATGCTTTGAAAATGACGCAATAAGTACTCAACCATTGCAATACGATGAAATTTGGGTGGGGAAACAAAAAATAAAGACATTGGTTGACAGCGCTGCTGAGATTCCCGTTATAAATTCGAATGAAGTACCAGAACCATTTAAAAATAATGAAAATTCATCAATTCAGTTGATTTCAGCTTTTGGCGAGCAAATTACTGCTGATCTTGTAACGTTACCGGTTTCTCTAAACATGAGTGAATCAAATTGTTTATTTAACAGTGTGGATGTATTATTTGCAGTGACAGATAAATTATGTAGTTCATGTATTATTACTCCGAAGGTTTATGAGTTATTACAATCATTGCAAATTGGAGAAGGGAAAAGAATAGCCGACAGTCTGGCACCAACAAGTGAGGCGAAATCGAAAAGGGGGGATGAAAATTTATCGTTGGAAAAGAAAAAAGAACAAAATACGAGTGATAAAAATTTATGTTTGCAGGTTGAAAATGAATCTTTTGAAGAGAATTTGATTATTAATTGTATTGGAACGAAAAAGGATTGCGAGGATTTAAATTCGAATCAGCATTCGGAAACGACCATTTACAGGGAGCAACAAAAGAATTGCGAATCTTTACAGGGGGCATTTAGAGATGCAAAACAAGGGAAAAATGGGTTTGTTATGGTGGATAATTTACTTTATCATAGGGAAAAGGTTTCGGGAGATCAAGTCATGCAATTAGTAGTGCCTAAAATTAGGAGGGAGGAAATTTTAAGGATTGCACATGAATCAATTTTTGCGAACCATCTCGGTATAAGGAAAACGAAAGAAAGAATTCGATATTCATTTTTTTGGCCAGGCGTGTCGCGGGATGTAGAGGAGTATTGTAAATCGTGCAAGGACTGCCAGTTGCGAAGCCGGGAGAGAGCCAGTGATCAGATACCGATTCTTCCGATTGAAAGACCGGAGCTCCCATTTGACGTTGTAAATATTGATATAATTGGGAAAATTGAACCACCTTCGGCGCATAGACATCAATATGTACTTACTTTGGTTGACCAACACAGTAGGTGGCCCGAAGCGGTTCCGTTAAGAACAATTTCGGCTAAAGCTACTTGTGATGCGCTGTTAGAAATATTTATGCGGACAGGGATACCCCGCGTAATAGCAAGTGATCAAGGGGGAAATTTTGTATCAGGTTTGATGCAGGAATTTCATGCTAGGCTAGGGGCGGCTCCTAGATTTGCAACACCGGGACATCCACAAAGTTCGGGATTGGTTGAACGGTATAATCAGGTATTGAAACGCATGTTGCACCATATCATTCGGAGCGATCCTAAAAATTGGGATAAACACATCCCTTATTTATTATTTGCGTATAGGGAGATTCCTAACTGTACGACGGGGGTGTCGCCATTTAAGTTAATGTATGGAAGGGAGGCCAGGGGACCATTGGCGGTATTAAAATCTACATGGTCGGGCGAAATTCCACTACCTATAAATCTCGGGAAAAGTGCAACCGAATACCTTCAGGATTTAAAAATTAACTTAGAAGAGGCGGCGGAACAAGCTTCACTAGTAGCGGAGGTTAAACAGGGCGCGTATGCGAAGTATGCGAATCGAAGGGCAATTTATAAGGAATTTATACCGGGGGAGCAGGTATATTTATTAATCCCAGACTCTAGTAATAAACTTTACTCTAGATGGACAGGGCCAGCCGAAATAGTGGCACGGTGTAATCCCGACTCTTACAAAGTCAGGTTAACGAACGGAAACATTAAAAATGTTCACGTGAATAAGATAAGGAAATTTACTCCTAGGGTACAAGCAGTGGGGGTAATTTTTGAGAATGAAGAAGAATTAGGGGAAGTCCATCCCACCCCTAGTACAAAGGATAATTCGAACTATTTTAAAATCGAAGAAGTAAATTTAAATCATTTGGAAAACGTAGAAAGAGAAAAGATGATAGATTTATTGTTTAGATATAAAGAATTATTTTCAAAGAAAATACAAATAGCAAAAGTTGGTGCACACAAAATAAGATTAAATGATAATGAGAAGAAGAAACCCTATGTCTATCGAATTCCAGAGGCCCTAAAACCTCAAGTAGACAAACAAATTCAAGAATTACTAGAATTAGGTTTGATTGAAGAAAGTGATGAAGAAGCACCGCATCCGGTAGTGTGCGTGATGAAGAAAGACGGAACGCTGCGACTTTGCGTAGATTTTCGGGCACTGAACGCAATCACCAAGGTTGATGATTTTCCTATGGAAAACTCTACTGATCTATTATTTAATATTGGCAGGGCCAACGTCATTTCCACTTTGGACTTACTCAAAGGCTACTGGGCCATACCACTAGAAGAAGAGAGTCAAAAATTAGCGTGTTTCAAAACGCACAGAGCTCAATATCACTTCAAGGTCATGGCTTTTGGGCTGAGGAATGCTGCTGCGACGTTTCAACGAGAAATCAACAGAGTGCTTTCTGAATACCAGGACTTCTCTAGGGCATATATCGATGACATAGCAGTATTTTCCGAAACGTTCGCGGAACACCTGGTGCATTTAGAGAAGATATTTTCCAAACTATCACAGTTACAATTCTCCGTCAATTTGAAAAAATGTGAATTTGCAAAACCCCGAATAAAGTACTTAGGCCATATCATTGGGTCCGGCAGCCATCGGACCGATCCGGAAAAAGTGGAGGCCATCCGTAAGTTAGCTGTGCCTCAAACCAAGAAGCAACTAAAAAGTGTCTTAGGTTTGTGCAATTACTATAGAGATTATATACCAAAATATGCTGAAACAGCATATCCCCTCACGGAACTGACAAAAAAGGACAGTCCAGAGAATTTGTGCTGGTCAGTAGAGCATGACCAGGCGTTCAACGCGTTAAAAAGAGGTCTCATCGAAGCGCCCAGTCTGCATACTCCTATTATCGGGTTACCTTTCATCATAGAGTGTGATGCATCTGCAATCGGCATCGGAGCTTGTTTATCGCAGAGAAGAGATGGAGTAGTGTATCCAGTAAGTTACGCCAGTCAAAAACTCACCAAAACTCAACAGGCATGGCCAACAATTGAAAGGGAGGCCTATGCAGTGATCTGGAGTTTGAAAAAATTTTAAACGTGGATTTTCGGCTCACCTGTGGAACTTATTACGGACCATAATCCATTAACTTTTATCACCAAAAATGCCCCTCAATCTTCAAAGCTGCAGCGATGGGCATTAGCCTTACAGAAGTATGACATTAAGATTTCGCACCGCCCGGGTGCCAAACTAATCAATGCTGATGCCTTATCACGCTTGGACACTATGTAAGACATTCAACAACTTTTGAAGCACCCAGTGTTTGAACATTCCTTGAACAATATACTTTTTTTTCTTTCAGCAACTCTTAATGTCCTGTTTAATGTATACTAAGTTTTGTGTATTGCCTTTTGTTAATTGTATGTTATATTGTGTATATGAAGTATTAATTTAATTCTATTTTATATTAGCAGATAGGAAGAACCCCGGAAGATGTGCCTTCTCCGGATACGGTTGTATTTGTGGTGTTATTTTTTATATATACATATTATAATTTGGGAAATCATTGTTAAATAGTGTAACATCATCAGTCGAATTTCAGATTTAAAATAAGTGTGTACCATATTTTCAATCTTGCGTGGGGGGTGTGATGACTGATGATGTGTTTTTTTGTTTTATTCATTGGCGCCCGCTCTTGAGTCACGTGACCAGCGGACGAGTGTGTGTGGAGAGGAAGGGGTTACGAACGGAGAGAGAGAGGTGTGTGTGCGGAGGTAAGAGGGAGACCTGCGAATGTCTGATGCAGGTAAACAAAATAAAAATATTATCCAAAAAAATGGGATATGTATGTGCTTCGGGCACGAGATTGTTCTGTTGTGGAAGAAGAGTAGTTAGAAGTTCTTGAAAGAAATATACAATCCGGATATTTATATATATATATTTAATTGTGTGTGTTCAAGTCTTGCTGTGTTAGTCCATCTTGTGTGTTCCATCTGTCAAATAAACTTTTGTGTTTTTTTGTCAAGCCGGATTCTTTGGATTATTTCAACATAAACAGGTGTTCCGTAGAATTTATAAAGAAAATAGGAAGAGCGTATATCACAGTGGCCACTAATTACTATCAATGACACCACTGAAAATAAAATATTGTGTAAAGGAAAAATTTACGATGTTTTTCACAACATTCATGCTTAGTTTTTGTAATTTACATTGTATTAGATATTTCATTGACATATTTCTTATGTTAAGGAGTCACAGTGCCTTAAAATTGGTCAAAATATAGATTTTCTTTTTTTAATATTAATTGAAAGCTTCTCTAATTGTGAATGTTTTGACACCTCAATGTCACCTACACAACAATTATATTGTCATTGTGAGATAATGTAAACTATGTTAATAAATCCAGCACAATGATCCATATAAATAAAAGCTTTGAACTGATTTTGCTCCCTGTTTATGTTTTTATATTTTGCTTGTTTGAAAAATACTAAGGCTTTTTTTTTTTTTTTTTAACTTGTTCTTTATGAGTATTTAATATTTTTGTATATGGATTTAACATTCAAGTTTATTTTTTAAAAGTTATTTAAATTGAGAGTTTGCTGAATTTTTTTTATATACATAAGAATAAAATTATATTAAAGTATATTACATATACATAAATATACAGTATTATTCAAAATTGAAGAGATGGTTTCAAAGGTACTGGTGTCCCCTTAAAATGTATTTTAGCATTTTCTATAATAAATACACTGTATTTTCATTGTTGGATATGTGTAAACGAATAGCTATTCGCTACCTGTCAGTTATGTATAATTTCATAACACTAACATTATTTTGCCCAAGTATAAAATTTGGTTTCTTGGAATTCTAATAAGAATATTAAATAGTTAACAACTGTTTTATATGTACCAAAAACCATAACTTTGTTCAAACTTATGATTTTTTTTTTCCCCATTATCGATTATGAAAATGGTGATTTTTTTTTCAATCACTTGATGAATTTAGTAATATTTTTCGCTATTGGTCAATATATTTCGTGATCTTTTGAAGAAATTTGCTGTTTTTAGGGATTTTTTCACAAAATTTATCTATCTTCCTGATTTTTGGACAAAATTTATCATTTTTTTGTGATTTTTGAACAAAATCTGCTGTTTAAACACGATTTTTTGACGAAATTTGCACTATTTCGAATTTTTTTTGACAGAATTTGCAGTTTTTTCGCGATTGTTTGAAGAGATCTGTCGTTTTTTCGTGATTTTTTGACGAAATCTGCCATTTTTTGCGATCTTTTGGCGAAATCTGCCGTTTTTTCGCTATCTTTTGACGAAATATGCCGTTTTCTTCGTGATATTTTGACGAAATCCACCGTTTTTTCATGCTCTTTTGACGAAATCTGCCGTTTTGTCATGCTCTTTTGACGAAATCTGCCGTTTTTTCATGATTTTTTTTATGAGATATGCCTTTTTTTCACGATCTATTGACGTAATTGACTTTTTTCGCAATCTTTTGGAGAACTTTTGCCATTTTTTTCGCTATCTTTTGACAAAACCTGCCGTTTTTTCGTGATCTTTTGACGAAATATGCCGTTTTCTTCGTGATATTTTGACGAAATCCACCGTTTTTTCATGCTCTTTTGATGAAATCTGCCGTTTTTTCACGATTTTTTGATGAGATATGCCTTTTTTTCACAATCTATTGAATTAATTGACTTTTTTCGCGATCTTTTGGAGAAGTTTTGCCGTTTTTCGCGATCTTATGGAAAGTTTTGCCGTTTTTTCGCTATCTTATGGAGAAATTTGCCGTTTTTTCGCGATTTTTTGGAAAAGTTTGACTTTTTTGCGACCTTTTGAAGAAGTTTGCAGTTTTTCCTCGATTTTCTGGAGAGTTTGCCGTTTTTTTCATGATTTTTTGGAGAAGTTTGCCGTTTTTTCGCGATATTTTGATGAATTTTGCTGTATTTTCATTATTTTTCGACAAAATTTACCTTTTTCCGTGTTTTTTTTACCAAAATTTCTCGAAGTCCTTCGATTAAATTTGCGTTTTCCCACGATCCTTTGACGAAATTAGCAATTGTTCTTCGAATGATTGCCGAAATTGGTTATTTTCGGCGACCATTTGTCGAAATTCGCAATATATTTTATGTCCTAATTTTCGGAGTTATGACCGATTTTTCTTCTTAATTTTTGGAAATGATTGATCGCCATTTTGGCGATCAGATGCATAGCATAAAGTCACCAATTTTTTACATTTAGTCGCCCTGTGGCCGGTGGCGACCGCGAATGTTAACCTTTACACTTAACATAAAAATAAATAAAATAAAAAGTATGAGAATGTAGCTATTACAAAATTTTCACTATATTATTTCATAAATGAAATTTCAATTTTTCCAGTTCGGAAAAATTGAAAAATAAGCCTTCGGAAAAAAACTGGTTTTTTTCCCAATTTTTCCGGGTTTTTTCCGAGCATTCCCATCTCTAATCATGCATAATTTTAAAACATTTCAATTTTCAAAACACGTTTACGATGTATTTAGTACAAGAGAAAAGGATTTCTATCAACATATGCAAAGGCATTGACTTAGAAATAGTAATTTTTTTAATGGAAAATGTTAAATAATTACCATAATATAAGCTTGAAAATTTGATATCAGACCCGTTTTTAGACACAACTTTCATCCTTTTTTTCTTTACTTGCTTGTTTTTTTTTTTTACTTTTGAAAAGTGTTTTTAGTAGATAAATTTTATACAGTAGACTCCCTTAAATCCATGACCCTAAAATCTGCGAACGCCAGAAATCTACACATTTTCTCAGATGCAAACAATGAAATTAAAGATGGGCTGAAATCAGTGGCTAACGCACAACAAATAATTCTATTATAATAATATCTATTTTTAAATCATTTTCAACCTCTTCCTTTTTTTAAAATGTCTTTCAATTTAAATTCTGCAGTGTTAAATAATGTTACTTAGATGTATGATGATCGATATTTAATTGAAATAATCATTATCGCATCATAGTTGCAGTGTAATATAACTTTCAATGGTCATTTAGTAGTGTTTGTAATTCACGTGGCAGCAAAATTTTTGATACATAAAATTATTATTTTACAGTTCTATTATTATTTCCTTATCTCTGCTAGTTACGAAACGAATTTGGGATCTACATCCAGTTTACTAATTACGATGATCAATATTTAATCGAAATAATCATTATCATATCGTAGTCCCAGCATAGTGTAACTTTCAATGACCATTTGGTAGTGCTTGCAATTCGAGGGACAAGATAATTTTTGTTTTATAAAATGAATATTTTAAAACTAATCAAGCTTTTTTTGTTTATTAACAAAGACAAATATTTTTCTTTATAAAAAGAGATTGATTCTTCCTCATCATTATTAATATTTAGTATTGTATCTTAATTATTTACTTTATTTTAATATTTTTCTAAAATTTTACCTATTTTTTTTTTTTTTTTGTAATAATTACTCCTTTTCTAACTATTTATTTATTTAAATATTTTACTTAATTATTTTAATGTTTCAATTTATTACATGCATCCATTATAATGCTTAACTACCAATCAAATTAATGTTTTAAAAATGTAAACAAATCAATGACTAGAAATCTGCAAAATTCTAAAATCCACACAACCCCTGGTCCCAAGTTTTGCAGATTTGAGGGAGTCTACTGTATTTTATTTAGAAAACTTATAGCTATTTAATTTCTGAAATAAAAAAAAATACTTTTTTCATGGCTTTTTCAACTAAGCAATTTTTAAAGGGTTAAAGACACAACAATTGACTTTTGATTTCAAATTTCATAAACATCTATAAATATAAACAAACAGGAAGTTTATATATCTACACATACAAACAAAAATAAAATATGACAAATTTATCAGAAGCAAACAAATGATGTATTCACATTTGCTTATATACTGCTTTTTCTTGACAGCAAATGCTTAACCATTTTTTCCGGTAAAAATCCTGAGAACGGATAAAGGATTGTCTGAGAGTCACAAAATTAGTTTACAAATTAGTGAAAACTCAACAATCCTTTTTGGCCAGGGCCAGCTGTTTTTCAAAACAAGTGACTTCATTCTTGTTTTGCTGTGCTACATGTGACCTTCAGTTTTTTTCCCCTTTGTATTAAAATAGCTGGATTTTTTTTTTTTTTCTTTTTTGAAGATGAAAGGTAAGGTTATATTTTTGAAAATTTGAAAGAAAGTACAAAGTTTATAGAGGAAATGAAAGGGGTCATGGATTAAAATTAGCTGTTGAAGGACAGAAGCAGTGAAATTCAGGTCAAGTAGATGTATATTTTTGTAGAACTGAAAAACACAGTAATAGATTGAATGTATCTGATTTCTTTTGATAATTTAACATGTTTACTGTTAAGCACTC
Source organism: Maratus speculifer (assembly GCA_964019185.1). NCBI lineage: Eukaryota > Metazoa > Arthropoda > Arachnida > Araneae > Salticidae > Maratus > Maratus speculifer. The sequence continues at coordinate 72,832,326 of OZ025295.1, forward strand.
AGAAAAGTTATCACCAAAACAATAAAAATCTTCCTATTTTTTAAATATTATCTTTTAAATAGAAAATTTTTCCCCCCTTGAGGCTCTCCCCCTTGATGCTTCCGACTTTATTATAAATGTATATTGAATGTTATTTAATATTTATAATAACCTCTCATTATCATTTAATAATATTATTAGTTGCAGTTAGTAGAATCAATATAATGGTGATTATGACTTACCAAGTATCGTATCTTTCCTTTTACTTTTATACTTTAATTTTTTTTTCTCATTTAGGAAATGTTCTTTTAAATAAATTTAAGAAATGTAATTGTGGATAATAACAAAAACCAAAGAAAAATCAGTCTAGTAATGTATGGTATGCTATATTTACACTATAAATCGGAGAAAGATCGAAAATGACAGGTTTTCGATAGAATTAACCGGTAAAAACACAGTTTTTACCACTGTCATGCCAAAAGTCCAACCCTGTCACTTTATTCTAACATGTATAATCAGTTTATTATGTCAGACTTAACAAAATTCCTATTTGAAAATAAAAATTATTACAATAACAATCTGCAGTTACAATACGACATCTGAAAGGTAAAATGTTTAGGAATCAAAACGCCGGTATCAGAACTAATATAAGGAAATTCAGAACAAATTTTATAGATCCAATATCAAGAAAAGATATAATAATTTATTAAGATAATTATAGAACAAAAAATAATGGGGAATTTATATTAAAACATAGATCTTTACGCTGAAAGACTATTATAAATGACTACCGATTAAAAAAATAAATAAAAAAAGACTTATAAAGTTCTCTACGATTTGAATTTTAAATAAAAAAGGGAAGAAGGGGGTAAGCGCAGGCAATTAAAAGCAATGGACATTTTTTTACAAAATTTTTTTATTGAAAAACTAATGATTATTTACCAATTACGGATGTTTCTTTAAAATTTTTCCGTGAATTTAATGGAGATGTATGTAAACAATAACTTTCAGCTCGGTTAACAGTTAATGGATAAATTAAATTTTGGCAAAGATTTTTCGCTGATTAACGAAAAGGTAGACCAATCAGAAGCCTGCATTTTCTGCGAATTTTTTGCTGCGTTATCGAATGCACCATCTAGTGGAGAAAAGATAGAAAGTTCTCGCTTCAGGAACAGCCGATTGCGCAAATTCAAGGTAACACTATATACCGGGCTTGCTCGTTCCTTATCATTACGTCTTAAAAGATGACTGGTCGCTGTCAACGACATCCAGCGATTGCTACAAAACGATGGGTGCGTCACTTTGAGCCCTGTTTGTACCATAGATATAGGAATAACTAGATTAAGCATTCAATGTTATTCTCCCAATACTTTTTGATTCTGCTGCGACTCGGTGGCAACATCCATTAGAGTGGCAAAAAGCAAATGGAACTTGCGATTCTACCATAGTAATGCATAGCACCATGCGTTATTAAGTAATTCAAAACGAAGTGTCTATTTTCACGGCAGCCGTAAGAATATTAATCTTACGGCAGTCTATTGCACATGCGCAGTCGAGGACTTAGATTGCCGAGTAAACGATTGCCGGAGATTCTTGATGAGAATGAATCAGGGAAAATGAGCGACTCATATGTGACAATGAGCAACAACGTGGTGGCTTAGGCCGTGTTCAGCTGTTACGCGCGCTGCACGCGCACGCTAGGAGCCACGGACATGGAGTGGATACTTATACTTGGTGGGATGTGCGTTCAGTCCTCGCTACTGTGCCACCAATTACTGTAACTGTTCGCTCAGTAACAGATGGAGAACAGATCAAGGATGTAATTACTTGTAGTGCCAATTATAAAGATAATCTGTTACAAATGAAAGTGAGCTGGCTGGCCGAACGGTCAGGATGCTGGGGATGCTGAGCTTGAACCCAGACGATACGGGTTCGATACCTGCGCGGGCCAAAAGTTGGTTTGTGTTTTTTTTTTTTTGGTTGCTTTTTATTAATAAATAAGACATTTTTATTAAAGGTAAATTTTATATTAATAATACAGAAGCACATGTATTTCTATTATAATAATAAAATACTTATTTAAATATGAGAAAATGAGATTTTTGCGGAGAAAGTTTTAATATTCCAAATTTAGAATATTAAAAGGATAATTAGAACGATATTAATATCGTTCCAAAGTGATTTATATGTATATTAAGAAAATGAAAAAAAATGTTTTCTGCGAAAATATCCGTTACGCATAAAATAATTATTAATGTTCTTTTTTTTTTTTTTTTTTTTTTTTTGAAAATTTTAGAAGTAATTTTTTATTGAGATTAGGATGCAAATATAATGCATGCGTGGATATTTTACGGTGTTAAAATCAAAATGGAAAATATTATAAAAGCAAAATGTAAAAGATATACATTTTTTTAAATTAAGAATATCTGCATACATATATTTTAAAGAAGTGAAATATTTGGAGTTTGCCTTCTAGTTTTATAATGAATAAAGTATGATTAGAATGTTTATAATTTTTCTATTAAAAGTATAAATAAGTGTTTTGCTTATACTAACATAATTTCGGATATCGTTTGTTTTTCATATTTTATGACATATTTTGGCCTGTTATCCACACGGTATTAAAATATATAATCATTAAATAAGAAATATATACATACTAAAACTTCTTCTGAAAAATTATCTAACTAACAATGCAAATTCCATTGAAATCAATCCAGTATTGTAGATTACAAATCAGTCTTGTAATATGTGGATACAGGGCCATCGCTAAGACTTTTTATTGGTGGGGGAGAAAACCTTAATATTGTCAAGTCAAATTTTTATATTCGCCAACTCGTTTTATAATTTTGCCAAGTTAAAGCACTTTGAAAATGTAATACAATTCTTATTTGTAAAAAAATTAATAATATTCCCAATTAGAGTTGTAACTTTTGCAAATTCTATCAAAAATAGAAAATGTATTGCAGTTTTTATTAAAATTTTAATTAAATTTGACATAAAAGTTTTAAATTTGCAAAGTGTAACAACATTTGTCAATGTTTTGGGAGGGTAGCCCCCCCCCCCCCCTTAGCTAGTCCCCCGTGTGGATATCTCAACCTTGGTTTATCAGCAGCATTCTATTAATTACAACAATAGAATCAACAGTATTCTATTATTTTATACGAAAAGTATAAAGCAACTGATAAATGATTTTTAAATAAATAAAAATTAAATTATTTAAAAAATTAAATCACCAATTGTTAAATTGTATCAGTCAACCTACCAACTTTGACAACAAACAACGTGCAACCAATAACAGATAAGCACAAAACGCACAATCACGTGATCAAATCACCCATCATTTTTTTTGCGTCGCGCGCGTCAAGGTTTGAGCAGGGTTGATTGTCATTTTTTAAATGCTAATCGGGCTTAATTACATGAAATAGGTCACGTGATACTTTTCCGGAATACTTTTAATTTTATTTGAGTGGTCACAGGTATGTATTTCTGTTACGAAAATCATATTTTGAAAGGATAAAGAGATATGGTATTTGTATTTACCAATTCTGAACCATAAAAATAATACAATAATTGAATAAGTTTAAAATTCTCTTCTTCGATAGCACCTACTCCAAGCAGAATCTTCTGAGCGCGCGCGCACAAAAAAAGCCGCTTTTGAACACGGCCTTATTATCGCTGAATGCGTAATTTTGATGATTGTTTTGATTAAACAAAACAAAACAAAAAAAAGTTGAGAAGGAATAATTCACCAACTTTAATTCCACTTTTTTTTCAGATTTTAAGAAGAACTACAGCTTAGAGACTAAATTTATTAAATTTTACATCTCTGATTCGCGCACTTTGCAGTCACGTGTGGCATTTACAAAATGAGAAAATAATATAAAAAATGCGTGGATTATCGTAAGTATATTTTATTTAATAAATAGTTTGTGAACACATGCATATTGTTATTCATATTTCTATAGACCAACAACTTCGTCTTCCACGCGAAAAAAATAATGAGTATACCTATTGTAATTCACCTTTAGTAGTAATAAAATGATAATAAGCAGATAAAATATAATAAGCTATATAATAATAATACAGTATTGTAGTCTTAAAAAAAAGGCTTATTCTAAAGTCATGAACGCCGTGCCTAAATAACGTGCTATAGCTTTATTTGAGAAATATGGAGTATACAATGCTTCTATAGAAAAAAAATACATTAAGTGTATGCTGTATACCCACATTACACTCCTTATTAAATATCAATAAGATAAAATTAGTGTTGGCTAACCTTAAACATTATTTGAGGGAGGAATGTTTAATGAAATATGCAAAACAATCTATATATGCACATGTTCACAAACTGTTTATAAAATAAAATGTATTTGCTGTAACTCATGCATTTCATTATATTTTTTTCTCATTTTGAGAATAAACTTAAATTTTATATTTAATTCCCTTCAAATATTTTTCTTTTAGTTTAAGATATTGCTCACAACTGGATTCCAATGTGTAAATTGGAAACAAACTGATTGATTAATTTAGTCTTTTTGAATGTTTGTTCCTTTATTTATCTCAAAGTCAATATGTAGAAAATAAAAATTGTATAACTCATCACTATATTAGCAATTGAGATGACATCAGACTTTCAACTTTGACCAATTTTACAAATGGAGGTTTGGTCTGGTAAAAACATAAACAAAATCTAGACCACAAACCACATTGCACCTGTTCCAAAATCTTGTTACTCCATAGATTGTCTTTTTTTCAAACTCTAGGACATATGTTAATAAAAACAAAAAATAGTGTTAATGTTAATAAAACCAAAAACAATGCCCAGTTAAACTGGCCGCATTGAGCTCGCAGGCTACGCATACTAATTGTTTATTAAAACCTTATATTTTCAAGGAATAACACTGTTTGAAAAACAAAAAAACCCATTTGACTAATTTAAAGGGGGAGGGGTAATTGTCCGAACCCCTCCCTCCTTTATACTTAACAAAAGAACTGCACAATTAATCAGGGAAGCATCTAATAACTATGAACCTGCATCCAAAAATTGAAACAAATTGGTTAATTAAACATGAAAAATCATTTACCTGAATTAAGAAAGGTAGTCCTCTATGCATACTTATCCAATGCATTCCCAAAACAAATCAGAGAAGCGTTTTATCAGAATGAACCTATACACAAAATTTAGAGCAAATTGGTAAATTCTGCATGAAAAACCCATTAACCTAAATTTAGGGGGGGGATGTTATTTTCTACTTTTCCAATGAATACCCAATATTAATCACAGAGGCGCCTCGTCAAAATGTTCCAGTATCCAAAATTTTGTAAGAAATTGATAGTTCTGCATAAAAAACCCATTTATCTAAAATAAGGCCAGGGGGAGGTAGCCTTTCTCCTTTTTATTACACTTGTCTAATGAACTTCCAAAACTAATCATTGGAAATTCAAAACAAATATCAATCAGGCTAGAAAAGAAGTCTAAATTCGTTTTTTAGACTTTGTGTAGGGAGTGAGTGCCATGATATGGTGACATCACTTGCAAACGAAATACATAAAAACGTCTACATTGTTTTTTTTTTTTTTTTTTAACCACTTCAACGGCTGCCCCAAGATAAATCGGGGGTTAAAGCATTGTTTCCCCATACCCGTCGCCGGTTAAGTGGTTAATTTAATTCTATAAATGTAAAGTCGCAGAAATCTGTATTCTTGCTAAAATTTTATCTTTACACTGTGCTATAAAAAATAAATAAATAAATTTTTAAAAAAAAGCAAGAGAGAAATTTACAAAACTTGTTTTTGTGAGACTATAAAAATCTGTTGCTCTACAAATGAATCTAGTAAAATTGTACTAATCTTACTAAAATTTTATCTGTTACTTGGGTCGTAGTTATATAAAAAGTTCTAGGCTTCCCAGTTTCCTAAAAAAAATTTAAGAATTTTTTAACCTTACAGATTTTTTTTTATTTATAGTGCAAATCTGTATATATTACATGAATTTTTGCTGTTATTGTTACATAAAAAGCAGTAGCTGCAATGAGGATTGCTAAGTAGTGTTTAAATAATGTTACTACCGCTTTGGTATAAAAAAGTGCAAGGAGCGAAATAAAAATGCAGAAATACTTCTATTCAGTAAGATTCCAGTTTTAATTTATTCTATGAATACATTTCTTGATTCATAGATTTATCTTGTGAGCATGTAAAGCAATAAAAAATATTCCATATATAATGCGCACTCAGTGTTTTTGCCCTATAACCCTTTCTGGCACACTGTGCCCGGTCCGGGATACCTAATTTTAATTCCAAACTTGCAAGTGGCATCAATAATATTTTAGTAAAACTTTACTTTTACAAGGAAAGTTAAAATTAAGGAATTCAAAATATCTAAGAAAGTCGTTTGCAAATTCCGGTGGCAGTCGATAATTAGTAATTTTACTACAAAATTTGCCCGTGCCGGAAAGGGATAATTTGGGGAGAAAAATTGCACATTATACGCGAGTAAATACAGTAAGGATGGAGAATTAGCTATTTGTTCCCCCTCTTTATTCTTATCCAATGAGCACTTAATACTAATCATGAAGGTGCCTCAACAGAATGATTCTATATTTAAAATTTAAACGAAATCTGCATGAAAAACCCATTTATCTAAATTAAGGGTGGGAAGTTAGCCCCCCATCCCCTTCTTAGACTTATCCAATGAACTCCTCAAACATAGAGACCCAAAAATACTCAAGAGAAAGGGTCACATTGTCATTGTCTTCTGCAACAATATTTAATTTTGATCAGTATTGTTACTTTCAATCTAGATTATGTTTGTAATTTGAATCGTTTGTACTTTAATATATACACTATATCTCTGGTGTTGTGTGTCTTTTCGATCACCTTGTACTAGACAATTAACAGTATTTAAGATGACAAATTTAGATTAACTGTGTAAGGATAATTCTGTTTTTAATTTTCTGAAAGTGTAAAGTATTAGTTTTCAAAAATTTTAAATAATCTGTCTCAATATTTAGACATTTTTTTTTTTTTTTTTTTTTTTTTTTGGCAAATATTCTCTGAAAAAAAAAATCTCATAAATAGTTTACAAAACATAAAATAATAATAAAAACAATTTTATCAAAAGATTGCAGGAAAAATGCAAATTTCATTAAAGGATGTAAAACAGAAATTTTGTCAAAGGCTTACAAAAAAAAAAAAAAAAAAAAAAAAAATGTCAAAGGATTGCAGGAAAAAAGTGAATTTTGTTGAAAACACTGACCGGTATACCTAAATTGTGAGTTGAATTGCTACTTTTTGCTTCTTATTAATATTCTGCCTGGACTTTTTTTATTTAAAGTTCTACTACCTATACATTATTTTCTTCGGTTTATAATCACTAATAGGTGTGCAAAGGCGAAATTTTAAGAAAAACTTACCATCCTGTATGATGCAACATGCAGTTGAAAATTGTTATTAAAAAATGCAAGTGACTGCGTAAATTATTAATTACTCAATGCATTTTCATATTTTTTCTGTAAATTTTAAAAATAGTATTTATAACAAAGGAAAGTTGAGTATAGGATAAACTTAGTGCACTTGTTTACACTGTGATAACTTGAAAAGTTACAAAATATATCTAACTAGTGTAATATATATATATATCCTTCAATTTTGCAAAATCCTAAACATTTACTCACTTTGTCAGAAAATCCACTTGCCTGTACATGTAAAATGATGTATTTCCCAACCCCTGATCACATATAGCTGAGTATACCCCTGATCACTAGCATAGTCATAACACTATGAATATACACTACATAATATGCTTATAAGTTTACTAAAAACAGAGGGTATTCACAACATCTAATTTTTAAAATCCAGAATTTATGCAGTGTATATCATCACAAACTCTTTACTACATCCATATTACTACATCCAATTACTACATCCAATATAAATCCTACAAGAGCATTTACAGATTTTTCACTTGCATTTCATTATTTTTATTTTATTATTTTTTTTTTCTGCATAAGACACTTGAAGTTGACACCTTTTATATTGCATCAGTAATTTTTCAATTTTATTTCCAGTTTTTTTTTTTTTTTTTTTTTTTTTTTTTTTTTTTTTTTAATATGTGGATATTTTCACTTTTGGAACAAGTTGTAACCAGCTCAAAAAATGGAACTATCTCAACATAAAATAACTTTAACCAAAACTGCAAAAAAACATATCGACCTTAGGTGTGTTCAGGCCAAATTTTTTTTATAAATATTATCTGCAAACGAGAAATCTGTAAACAACACTCCCATAGGATTGTTTATTCAAATTTCTCTGTCCGAGTTGTGTATGTAGGTTTTTAAATAAAAGGCTGTTTAAGTGAATTGGCAATGCTGATGTTCTGGCACCAATTAAATACTTTCATCTTCAATGACAGCTTAGCAACCAAATTGCTAGAGAACTCAGATGAGAAAAAAATGCAATAAATAAATTTCCTATTTCAAATGAAAATCAAATTTTTATTACTTGAGAGGCAGAAATGCCAACCTAGCGAAAAGGTTGTTCTACTGACTTTAAAACCTTTTCACTACATCAGCATTTGCGCCTCTTAAGCAATAAAAATTTGATTTTCACTTGAAATATTGTATGCAAGGTATTATTCAATTTAATCTGGGATAATCTTGTCCAAATGAACCTGGAAAAAAAAAGAAGCAAATCTGATAGTTCTATCAAGTGTTATCACATTACGTGCTTACATATGTACATACAAAACCAGTGGACATATTATGTCATTAGTAACAAATGTACTATGATAGAATCCCTGTCTATAAGTATAAAGGGACTAGTCTTCCTTTATATATACTTAACTAATGGACCTCCAAATTTAATCATCCTTAACATAATAAACTGCTAGTGGGGAGGACTGGTCCTGCTTTATAGGTACAAAACTAATGAACTTCAAATCTAATCAGATAAGCTCCTTTTCAGAATAAACTGGTATGTAAAATATAAAGCAAAGCGAATATTTCTGCATGATAAAAATCATTTATTTAAATTAAGGGAAGGATTGGACCTTTGTTACCCCCCCCCTTTTTATACTTAACCAATGAACTCCAAAAAGTAATCAGGGAAGTACCTTATCAGAATGAACCTGGAAAAAAATGAAACAAATTTGACATTTCTATCAAGTGTTATCACATTACACACTTACATACAGAACCAATGGACACATTATGTCATTAGTAACAAATGTACTCTGATAGAACCCTTGTCTTAATACCAAATAACGACCTTATAAACTCTCGATATGATGATGGGAGGCCAATCTGAATGATTATCATTACACACTTACAGTACTGAGAACATCTATTCCTTTTATCTTAATCAAAGACATGCATTAATTATGCAAAGTAGTTTACAAAATCATTCATCTGCTTGAAACAAAAATAATCAACAAGTACATTTTCAAATATTCACACACTTGCAATCATTTTTCATTGATTATATAGCACCATATACAGTGGAACTTTTCTTAACGAATTCCTTATTTAATGAAATTTTCTGCTGAACCTTGACTTTGGACACCATTCAGATGTAAATTAATCTCTATATTGTGAAAAATATATTCACTATAACAAAGTTTATCATCATTTTGTGCCTGTACAACTTTCAAACGGAGAGTTTCTGTTGCAATAAATGTATGAATTTATAACGGCAGATTGTATGAAAGTGAAGTTATTTCTTTATTTAATCATTTCTATTCTTTCTGCTAAACAAAACAATTTTTTTCACACTTAGATAAACACTTACTACTGCTATACCATCACAAAGACATTTTGGCATTGAGAATGGGAGATTGGGGGGAGGGGGAAGTCTTCTGCACAATGAGAAGGTGAATCAAGTTTCATGAAAATGTTCAGATGAATCCTTAGAATATGCAAAAGTTTTAATAAAGTGATTTTTTCTTTTTTTACGAGAAATTATACATAGTAATACATAGAGAAATTATACATAGTAATATTGCAGATTTTTTTAAAAGTTACAAATTTGCAATAGTACTGACCAAAAAAAAAAAAAAAAAAAAGGGTGCACTACACTTTAGTTTTTGTTAATATCTCTCGATTATGTGTTTTTTTTTTTATTTAACTTTTCTCATTTGGCTACATTGCATTAAAAAATAATAATAAGTAAAACCTGCCCGAAAAAAAGTACATTTTTTCAATATTTTCGTTTTATTCATATTTTATTAAACAAACTTCATGAACTTAAAATTATTTCTATTTAACAATATCCCCCACTCCTAAACTTCACAAATTTCTGTATACTAAAAGTAAATTCTGAAAACAATTACTGACTTTTTCACAAAATACCAGAATAAAACCTATAAAACAAAATCAAAAAGAAAAAAAAACCATTTTTTTAGTTAATTTTCATCTTAACTTCTATAATTCCATGATATTTATAAGGCAAAAATATGATTTTTCTTTTTAAAACAGGTTTTAATCATAAACAGTTTCCATTTTCATTGGTTTTATTTCCTCCTGGTAAAAAGTTTCTGAATTCAACACTGATTTGTGTTACTTAAGTAGAGAAAGAAGGTTGAATTAAGCAGGCAGGAAAATTATTTTGATTGTAATGTTTTTTATAATCTACAATTAAGTCATATTTGAATCCATGTTTTTTTACTTAATTCAATTAGTTTTATAAAAACCCAATGAATTAAACAGGAATAATTAAAGTTTCATCTAAATATGTGTAAAACAGTCCCCGCAGACCAATTGAGCAAAGATAAATTAGGGGACCCCTTTTGAATCATTATTCAAATAGAACTGATGGCCATTCATATGTCTATGTGTAATATATAAACATATTTTAGCACTCTGGACATAAATGAAAATTCATAGTTCCGTCAATTCTAAATTAAATACTTTAATCAATAAAAGTGCACTTTTTTTTCTTAGTATGAAACAAAACTTTTTTAAATAACTTTAGCAATTTGTTATATTACTTTAAAATGAATGTAATAATTTCAACATATGGAAGTGTTGGAAAAAGAAAGTAAATGTTATATAATTTAATGTATGGAATTGGGGGGCTCCTTAAAGTCCGTATCCCAGAATTTAATTCCTGATTTGCCCATGTGATAATCAAGATCTGGTATGAAAAACATTTTTCAACAATAAACAAAAGCTCTAAAAGTCTTTTAAATGATTAGATGCATAAATAAGTTCTGTTCCTGCAACATTATGCAAATCACATTTAATATGTGAACCCGTTCAATATGCAACTTCTGCCTAATCCTTTGAAGCATGTCTTAAGTGGATTTGACTCTACATACTTACCAACCTTCTATTATCAAATAAATGCAGATTCTGCTAGAATTGCTTGATGCAAATAGATATACAAAACAGTGCCATATGAAAGGAGAGGGGGGGGGGGGCAAATGGCACCCCAGGCATGTAAATTTAGGGGACGCCAAATTTAAACATAATTTCTCGCTTGTCACAAGAAAAAGTTGGGGGTAGTGCGTGCCAAATTCTAACTTTCTCCTGGACGCAATTTTCTCTTTGCATCGTTTTTTGGCATGAGAAAACTATTGGGCTGGTTCACATGTTCAAAAAATTTCGATTAGTGGGTCATTATGGGTGAAGACATTTTTATCTAAAAAATGGCTCTTATGATTTTGACCAAATTTTATATTTTATCATTTTGGATTACAAGAAGACCATTGGGTTAGGTAACATGTTCGAGAAAATTTGGTTAGTGGGTCATTGTGGGTCATGCTATTTTTATCTATAGATTTTCTCACGGAATTTTCACTAAAAATTGCATTCTATGGTTTTGGGCATGAGAAAAACATTTGGCTAGGTTACATGTTTGAGAAAAATTTTTAATGGGTCATAAAGGGTCTGGGTCAAGCTATTTAAACAACGACGTGATTGATTTTAGGGCTGCACTGAGTAGTACTTTGGCCGAGAAGCCGAGTACCGAGCCTTTTACTACTCGGCCGAGTACCGAATTACCAAGCCTGAGTAGTTGTATATACGAATGAGCTTTCAATGCACACAAAGTGAGCTTTAAGAGTAACAAACAGTGTAAATATAATAAAGATACTTCTTTAACATATAATCATATATTTTCTAGTTAGCTTTTAAATAATTTCTAATTAACTAATTTGAAATTTAATTATACACCCTTTAAAGATAATTTTTAAAATTTCAAACAGTGTAAAACAGTAGCATTACTTTTAAAAAATGGAAAAAAAGTGATACATAAAATTTAAATTCAACCAATGTAAATTAACTGATTCTTCAATTTACAAATGAAATCTATATCAAGAATGATTATTGGTAGCTGTAATTTTGAATAATTCAAATAACTGTTGTTAAAAGTAATGATGTAAGCTTGCATTATTCACAATATGCAACCTACAATAAAATCCGTTTTATCGCCTAACAGGCTGTTTTAGACATCTTAGAAGCTAAAAACATTGTAGGAGGATTTTGACTATTCCATATAGTAGATGCTCAAATTTTGAAAAAAGTTCAGTTTCCTTGCCTGGATCCAAAAAGATTAATTATTAGAGTAATTAACTGTAATAAACCATAAGATGGAGCTCAAAATATAATATATTGAAAATGTTGCATGAATTAAAACAGCCTCTTTGCTTTTATGCTGCTGAAAGTAAGATAAATTTAACCACAGTTCAGTAGCAATCACTGTGAAGTGTACTGAAATTGTTACTTTTATTCAGATGAATCATAACATTGATGAGCTCAAATGAATAGATCCCCATGTTAGGAGTAATACTACCAATTAAAACATTACAACATAATTTGGAAAAAGAAAGTTTCAGCCATTTTAATTGTGATACAATGAAAAGCGGATTAAGAAGTTAACTGGAGGGAAGAATTTGCATTTGTGTCTTTTTTTAAGTTTTCCGTATTTTGTAGGCACATTCTTATATATTAAATAAAATATTTTTTGAATAATTGCAAATTATTATACATTTATATTCAAATGACTTTTACAGATCAGTTATTAAAATTCCTTTGTCTTCAATAATGTTATAAATCAATCAAAACATTTAAAGCACCAAAATATTTTATTTCTTCTTGAAAACTAGTTTCAGTAGCCATAGCATACCATCATCAGTGCAAAATATGATGATGATTGTATACTATGGCAACCAAAACTAGCTTGCAAGAAGAAATTAAATATGTTAGTGTTTTAAACTTTGATTTATTCATTGATAATGTATTGTTCCAAATAATTTCTCATTGTAATGATAATAAATGCTTATAAATGAAATCCTTACAACTACTCGGCCCAAAATTTGGCTGAATACCGAGTACTCGGCAAATTGGCCGAGTATGCTGAATACCGAGTACTCGGAATGGCCCTAATTGATTTTAATGAAATTCTGTATATAACAGTTTTTTGACTTGAGAAAATTAATGGGTTAAGTCACAAGTTTGATAGATTTCGATTATAGGGGTAATTTGTGAGTCATGATGAATCATGTCAAGCTATTACTAAAGAACAGGTGGATTGATTTTAATGAAATTTTGTATACCACATATTTTTTTTGTCACGAGAAAAACATTGGTCTGGGTCACATGTTCGAGAAATTTCAATTAATGGTCATAAAGGGTCCAGGTCAAGCTGTTTATATTTAAAGAACAGCAGGATCGATTGAACGAAATTTTATATGAACAACTTTTAGACACGAGAAAATTAATGGGCTAAGTCACATGTTTGAGAGATTTCAATTTTAAGTGTCATTTGTGGGTCATGGTCAAGCTATATCTAAAGAACGAGTGGATTGATTTTAACGAAATTTTGTGTATAACATGTTTTGGGCATAAGAAAATCATTGGGCTAGGTCACGTGTTTGAGAAATTTCGATTAGTGGGTCACTTTTAGGTAATTCTAATTTTATCTAGACAATGTCTTGTGCAATTTTGACTAAATTTTGTATTCTATCGTTTTCAGTCACAAGAAAATCATTGGGTTAGGTCAGATGTTTGCGAAAATTCGATTAATGGGTCATAATGGGTCAGGGTCAAACTAATTATATCTAAAAAGCAGCTCAATCGATTTTACCTAAATTTTGTATCTAACATTTTTCAGCACACAAAAAAATGAGCTAGGTCACATGTTCGAGATATTTTGATTATAAGGGTCATTTGTGGGTCATGCTAATTTTATGTAAAAAATGGCTCGCACCATTTTGACTATATTTTGTATTATGATGTTTTTGGGCAAGAGAAAACCATTAGACCAAGACACATGCTCGTGAAAATTCAATTAATGGGTCAGAATGGGTTAGGGTTATTCTAATTATATGTAACAACGATTCAATCAATTTTACCTAAATTTTGTAACAAAACGTCTTTTAAGAAGATTATTGGACTGAGTCGCATGTTAAACAAAATTATATTAATGGGCCATTTCGTTTCATTGCTGAATGCTGTCAAGCTAATTTTATCTAAGAAATGGCTTAAACGATTTTGATTCAATTTTATATTCTACTGTTTTTGATTACCTGAAGACCATTAAGCTAAGTCACATGTTTGATCAAATTTGATTAGTGAGTCATTTTGGGTAATACTTGTCAGGGTCACGAGCAAGGGCGGCGCCAGAATTTGCCCGACGTGGGGGCACTGTATCCCCGACAGGGGGGCCAAGTTCATAACATATATCAGAGGTCCCCGCGTGCTGGAGCAGGTCCTAAAAATTGCGTGGGCAAAAATTTCAAGGGCCCAGTTCGTACAAAATAAATTAATGTTCCAGTCTGCGTAAAATTTAAAAAGTTGTCCTGCTTATATGGTCTAGCAAGTATTATATATATTAGCCCCTTCCCCCTCCCCCCCCCCCCCCCAAAAAAAAACCAGTTAAAATCTCGACCCGACTTGACTCTATTTCTACAAAACATGAATTTTTACTTCGATATTGTTATAAACTGTTTTACACGAAGAGTTCTGATCAAAAAGAATTAATCTTTTTTTTTTTTTTTTTTAACTATTTGGAAAATAGTTGTTGATCTCGGTGGAGAACTGGAAAATCTGAAGCAGATCTGAATCTATTTATTGGTTGAATTCCGGAACTTATTTTATTTTATTCGTTTTGTGATTGGTCCATATTTAATGTCCAAAAATGGAATACTTCTGTTGACACGATGACAAAAAATGTAATAAAAACTTTTAAAATATTAATAATTTGAAAACAAATTATGGTAAAGTTTGCAAACAAATTTCATTTAAAAGAGCATTTTTTTCTCTATGTCACTGTGTAAAAATTTAAAATGTGCGATATTTAGAAGTTTAAAAATTCGCAGTTCCGAAAATTGCAAAACTGAAATTTCATTTAAACCTTGTTTATGTTGGGCCCAGGAATATTAATGTTTAATCCATGTCGTGCGTAATATATGAGGCGTAATAATGGGTGCTCTGCTGTATGTATTACTGAATGCAAAAATACAAATGAAAAACTTACATAATTTCTTTAAAAAGTTAAATTATTATTATCAACAAAATTACGAATTCTGCGTATAAAGAAGTTTTAAAATTAAAGCACTCGAGTAAAAATATCAAATTACATACAAACGCAAAGAAATAAGAAATCATTTGAACTTACTCGTATGAAAGACTTGAAACTTTTTATGTACTGCAGAAAAATAGTATAGTTCACACATTCGTAAAAAGATTGAACTCATAAAGTATTTATAATTAGTAGAATTAATAATTCAAATGCAAAATATGCAAAGTCATAAATTTCATTGTTTTATAGTCAGATTCGTTCTTTAAAAGGTCATTGTAGCATTGTTCTTACGGTTACTGTATTATTAATTATATAATTTTTGTAAAAAAAAAAAAGCATTAAATAGACGATTTCGATATTTTTAAATAAAAATACTAGATTAGGAAAAAGAATTAACTCCTTATATCTGTGGTCAATGGACAAATGTCGATAATAGGGAACTGCACCTTATGTAACTCTGAAATATCCTTCAAGACTATCAGAGCAGATGTTTTTCTAGTAATTCCCACAACAACATTGAGATGTATAAAGGTTCTTTTTACAACCAATCAGCAAGAATACGTTTGCTGAAGCTAAACAACATATTCATCGATCTCTTTATCATTCCAGCAGTCGAAAAGTTTGTTTTATATTAACTTGCAGAACAGAATTTGAAAACTACTCAAAACAGATAGTCATGCATTTCCTTTTGGTGAACCGCAGCTGTTTTTTGCAGTTTAAATATCGTTAGATTGAAAACTAAATAAGAATACGAGTATAAAGAAACAACATACTTGGCTAGAACAAAATCTGTATAAAATTGAAATTTCTTTCATATCCTTTTTCGTTAAATCTGAACACGTTGCTGTACTAAATACTAATTTCCTTGAAATTAATGTGAAAGTATAATTAATCGAACTAGAATTTTTGAAATACAGTATAACCTCTATAACGGACACTCCCGAATAGCGGACACCTCTATTTAGCGGACAGTTTTCCCAATTCCCACTCCCAAAACCTAAATTTTTATATGCTTAACCTCTGAATAACGGACATTCCGAATAGCGGACACTATTTTCGGTAATAAAGGATGAAAAAGTATTTTTTAAAGAGAGGAGGGAAAAAAAAAAAAAAAAAAGCCTCTAAACTTATCATGGCAGTTTGTCACAAATTTTGTAATCATAGATAAGTGTAGAGGGAGTGCTGGGAAAATATCTCTTCCCACAAGCATTGAATTCAAGGGGTTTCTCAGGAGGAACATCTTCTAGAGCACTGAAATATCTCCCAGGAAGATTTTGATATTTTATGCTTCTAATAGTTAAGAGTGCAATTCCCTCTCCCCTGACCAAATCTTAATAATGTCCAATAATGTCGCATTGAAAAACAAATTACATGTAATTGCAAGCAAAATTAAACTTTTGTAACAGATTTTTTTCACAAGAATCTGATGAACAGTGAATAAAGGAGTGCAAAATTTTATTTCAGTTTTATTGCTTAAAAACTAATTTTAATTTCTGATTAATCATATAGTAGAAATTTTATGATATATAAAAGTCAATTAATGAAACATTAAGCATTTCTTAGTGATTTTTTAATCTCGGAGGTTTTCCCAATAGCGGACAATTTCTGAGTTCCCGAGGTGTCCGTTATTTAGAGGTTTTACTGTATATAAATTTTAAGAGTTTATAAGTACCGCGTTTTACTTTTTTCATCATTTTCTAATTTAGTCATTTTTGAGAAAATGTAATTATTTTATAAACTCTCAAAAAACATTTCGCAAAAAATAAAACATACAGGCAGTAATTTGCTGGAAAGCACGTGTGGTTGGAACGGATTTTTCTATTACTTGAAGACTTTTCTGTCTTTTGATTGTAGAATTTTTTAAAAAATTGAGATTTGATTCATGAATTTTTCATATTTTGAGAGAAAATAGAGGTAAGTAAAAAATCAGTTTATAATAGAAAATCCTAGTACACAGCGTTGTGACACAGTTAATTAAACAGTCCTTTAATTAAAAAAATGCATCTGTAGATATTGGAGGATTTCAGGTAGTTTTAGCATTAAATTGATTAATTTTTTTTATTTTCGAAAAAATGTTCAAATTAAAGCAGACTTTTTTAACTATAAAAATAATAATAAAAACAATGGGGGAAAATATCTTCAATTTCCATTTTGTTTTAGAGTGTATATTGATCAAATGCACAAAGTGTGATATTCCAAATTTTGATAAGATCAGAATTTAAATCTGAAACAAAAACTTTAACACAAAATTTCCAAGAGAAATGTAAATGAAGTGAAAAATTGTAAAATAGTTGGGAATCTAAAAGTGAATTATTTTAATATCAGCGAAAAGCGATCTGCAATTATAAATATATCGCTGATTCAAACTGCGGGTTATGCATGAGATCTAGCTGCGGGTTAGAGGTCTGCGAGGACCAAAATTTCCCGCTCAACATTGCCGAAGCATTCCTTTGATTTTCATCTTTTCTATTATTTTAATTAATTTCTGCCTTCTGACATAAGATTTTTTTTTTTTAATTTTGATCTTAGATTTCTCATTTTTACATATTTATAGATGAAAGGGATTTAAATTCCTTTTCTAACACGGATAGTACTAACAAGGAAGGTCTCCATACGGGCATACTCAGAAAAATCTGAAAAAATTACAGAATGTTCTTCTCATATAGTTATATATGTTTATAAAAAAAATTTCGGCGGAACCTCCTTATAACGTCCATAAAAAAATAATAAAAATTTCGTTTATTTGGCAATTTATCTCCGGTTGGCGAAAAAACGAAATTTTGAAAAATACGCTTTTACGTTTCGAATACTTTTTAAAGAAAAAACTTTCTATGTTCAATTTATTTAAATAAGTTTAGTTTAAGTAATTTTAGTTTTGCATTTTTACTTTACTTTAAGTGTAATTTTGTCATATACGTTTATATGTACTTATAACAAAATGAAATTAATATATTTTATCATTTAAAGCACAATTTAAATTGATTAAAATTGTTCCAAATTGAAAAATACACTGTTAAAAATCTGCTGCATTTTGTTGCAACGCACTCCCTTGCTTATATAGAAAACGGTTACTTGGCCGTGGAATGGAGCTTTCTCATTGATTGGAATAGAGATATTATATACAAGCGGTGGAGTGCGTTGCAACAAAATGCAGCAGATTTTTAACAGTGTATGACACGGTCAATTCACCGTGCTATGGAGCATTCTCATTGGTCAGAAGAGAGATATTCTATAAAAGTAGTGGAGTGACGTTGCAGTAAATGCTGCAGATTTTTAACAGTAAAGTCAATTAAAATCAATTTTCAGATTCGTTAGAATCGTCTGCTTTTGGCGAGGAAATGCACTGCTCGCCAAATCCCGCGTCGCTTTCAGCTTTTCACGCCAATTATTCCAAACTATTTTATTTTTTTGCATATCTAATAATGTAATTCCGCCGCTAATTTTCACTGATCCTTTATTACTTACATGAGTAGTTTAATTCGTATCTTTTTCAAAAAATTCTGAGTATGCCCCCAATGGAGACCTTCCTTGTAAGCAACACAGATGCCAGAATACCCATGCAATTTGACGAACATGCTGTTTAGGTGTGAGTATTTCAGGTATTTGGTGTTTTTTCTGTATGTTTTGCGGGAGGTGGAGTAGAAATGGCAAAATTAAAGTGCAATTTTTTCTGTTTTTACAGAATCTAATCAATGGAGGGGGGATAGTTCAATTCACGGATTGTTTACCGAGCACGGAATCCTCCGCGGAATGGGTTATACCTGACCTGAGCTAATTAATTATATATCCATTCAACCTGAACCAGTTTTTAAAAAATAGATAACCCGAACTTGACAAAACTTCTAAAATCAATAGTATTCATTCCGAACGCAATCCCAACTCAGTATGAAAAAACAAAATTCCATCTTGTAAAGCAATAATGGAAAAGTAGTCTAGTATCAATTATATTTTTTATGTAGAAAAATCGATATATCTCTATATTGATTCATTGACTTTCAAATAATGTGATTTTTCATTTTAAAATATATTTTGGGGATACTTTTGAGGAATCTGATAGAATCGAGCCCATACGCTAAAACAATTAAAATTACCCGACTCGAAAAATAGAAGTCAATCCTAAACTTTCCGAAAAAAAAAATTAACTTTAGCCAGGTCCGATTAAAACCGCCAGTCGAGTTGAGTTTAATTTTCCGAGGAGATGCAGGATCGGGTTTCTACCCGAAACCCGATTTGAGCTAGACATCTCTACATTTCGACCTGAACCCGAAATATTTCAACCCAACCAAACCCTAATTGTAGCTGATGAAAAAATATATCCATGCTGTAATGCAGTTATGTAAGAATATGTTTACAAATATATATATATTCAGTAACAATTTCAGATTTTAAGTAAAAAAAATCAGTATACATAAATTCATTGACATTCAAATACAGTTTTTCATCTTAAAATAAGTTTTGTAAATTCTTTTGAGAGATCAATTCTTCTCGAATCAAGAACCATAAGTATCAACATCCAACCCGAACCTGAAACAAAGTTAATCCGACTTTAATCCGACACTCAACGACAAAAATTTAGGCTCAACCCGATCCGGTCCAGACTGCGAGTCATGTCAGGTGCAGTTTGCCCCACACGATGAAGCATTCTACTTGTTATCCAAGACAACCCCGACAAAATAATTTTCGTTTTCGTATTTTAACTGGACTAAAAATTCTTCATTTCCAAGCCGATCGTAAATCCAAAATAAGCGAAAACTGATCCACAAATTTAATGTAGTTAAAAAAAAAAAGTATAAAATTGATTTTTAGTATAAATTTTATCTTTTTGTTGAAAAATAAACATGCATAGAGTCATTCATGCATCATCCTATGCTGTCATCCATGTAGATTTTTATTTTAAAAATTCAGATTTTTTTCGATAATTCGGCTTTATCTAAACTCAAATTGCAAGAATCAAACTTCAGTCAGAAACCGATGTACAAAAAAGAATTAGTTTAGTCAATCAGACTTTCAAAAAAAAAAAAAAAAAAGAAAAAAAAAAAAAGCTCCATATTTCGACCCAACTTGAATGGGCTGAAATTCAAAAGTCAAAATATTTTCCCCGACGAAATTGAATTTTGACCCCGATGGGGGGGCCAAGTATGCCCGACGGGGGGGCATATGCCCCCACGGCCCCCCCTCTGGCGCCGCCCTTGGTGAGAAAATGACAGCAACCAATAAGTTCACGATATTTGACAAAATATTGGCAACATTTGGCCAAAAAATTGACTATTAAGATTACGAAAGCCACAACACATATTTGGTATGAAATGAAAGAATGTCTTCAAATTTGGCTATACCTGGCAAAAAATGTTGTCTTTCAGAATGTGATGAATTTTTTAATACATTCTTAATAGGATTCGAGATGCATGGTTAAATTAACCAGAGTCAAGTGAAAAAAGTGATTTGGATCGATGTCCTTTTGTTGTAAATTTTAAAATAAAGTAAAATTTATGGACATGTGCATACAAACATAGTTTTCTTATTGATTGTTTTTGTAATAACTTGTTTTACAGTAATAATACGGAGTGAATGATGCAGTGAAATACTATATCAAGTTGAATATAAATTTAATTTTGGCCGAGCTTAGCTCGGTCACCCCTGCTAGTTTTGATTTATGATTGCTATTTTATTTGTATGTTTTAGATCAAAACAATTCTGAATCCTTTTAAATGTATCAAAGAATTATTTAATACTTATTAGCTTAAAAAATTAGAAGCAAAATAAGTAAAAATCAAAACTTTGAAATGTGTTAGTAGACACTGGTAGAAATAGTATTAAAAAGCATGAACTTTATGAAATAAATAAACTGAGTCAACTTCTTAATTTTTTATAGCCTTTAGAATGGGCATTATTTCATTTATGTTTGCAATGTACAATTTTGTTTTACCGGAACATGCATCTCTTCATCCATTACTTATAAAATTTGCGATTTGTCTTTGATTTCCGTGGCTCTGTGTTGCACATGCATCTCTCTTTCTTTGAAGCAAGAAATTCTCTCTTCGAATGTTTAAAAAACAAACTCTTTCCACATCACTATTGGTACTGAACTTCGATTTTAACTAATAAATTATCCCCTTGCTATTGGAACGACTTGTAATTTTGGATTATCATTCAGAGTTCTTATATTATGATACCAAGAATTTTTTATTATAATGATATTCTAAAATGCACTCACAGCTTTTCATCAAACAAGTTTTTACCTATGCCTCCCGTTTATTAAAAAATTCCTACAGAACCCTGGTTACTCGAAAATTCCTATGGAACCCTGGTTAACCGAAAATACTGTGGTTCCATGCTTTTCAGGTAACTGGAGTTTTACTGTAATTAGATTTATAAAGCTCTTTGTATGCTCTATGTCTGCACTATAATAACTTTCAGAGTAAATAAGAAATTTTGATTTAAATTGTTTTAAAATTAATCCTTATATAAATGTTGAACTTTAAAAAACAAATATTTTCATCATCCATAATTTTATAATCAAAGACTCTTGAAATATTTTTTAATTCACAAAGATTTTGAAGGAAAACAGTAAAATAACAAGCACTTTTGTCAATATAGGTTTAAAATGCAACAGTACAATGGTGTTTTACTCTATTAATACAAAAATTATTGTTTTTTTTTTCTTCTTTTTTTTTTACAATTGAAAGATTTTTAGAAAAAGAAAATTGTGTATTTCAAACCTTTCACTCTGAGGCAACTATTGAAAAAATTAGAATATTTTAAACCCTATTAATTTTAAAGAAAATAATTATATGGATCACTTACAAATGAACAGTTAACATTACATACAACTTACAAGATTGATTTGTTTTTTATTTATTGTAAAAAGAATTCTCTTATTGTGTTTATAGTTTAATAAACAAGTAAAAATATGATAAATTATTTTTTTTTCATACATTGAGGGAGAAAAATTCAAATTGATGATTTTTATATAATGTAATTTTAGTTAGGCCTAATGATCCTAACAAATGAAAATGAAATGAAAAAAAAAGCAATTTTTACATAACAAATACTTATAACTGAACAAATAAATAATAATATAGTATATAAATAATACTCATAATTGGTAATTAAAAATACTTAGCATGTTGATGTACATTTTTTCATAGATGGACACAAAACAAATGTTCAATGGTGGAAAGAAATATTTCCTCTTTGTTTACATTACATAAAAAAGACAGTATAATTTCCCTTAGATTTGTTGTCAAGTGCACAGATCAAAACCTGTGTAAAATAGCTATATTGCTATTATTATGGTGAAATGCAATGCATGGAATATAGAAATAGCAAATTAGTATAATTAAATTTTTAACATTTATGAACAAAATGGTTTGGAAGAAATACTTAAATTTAACAATACATTGCCATACTTTTTAATTCATATGCAAAAACAGCCTAGTTAAAATGCTTTGAAAAGGTCTTTGTTAAATTAGCTATTATTTAGGAGATACAACTATTTTAACTGCAGAGTATGATAACAAAACGTTTGAAAATTTAGATATATATTTTATTAACTAGAATATACCTGACATATTATATGGGATTTCTAACAGCATCAATAGATTATTCATTTGATATGAAATATAGATTCTAACATTATGGTATCAAACAGGCAAGCATTTTAAAAACTAGCCATACAGTTAATTAAATAATATATAAAGACTACTTATAAATATGTATAATTAAGTACTGTTGGATTATATTTCTAACCCAAAAATGACTGGACAAACTGACAGATTTAAAACAACAACATTAAAATAAAATATAATTAAACTTGTACAGAATATTAAGATTATTATTGAAATGAATAATAATTGTATAAAATGCCAATTTCTAGGCTTATCAATGACTGCTATCTTTATAAATTTATGAAATTTTAAACTGTTTAAATTTGAAAAAAAAAAAAGAAAGAAAGAAAAGAAGAAAAGAAATAGATTTACAGTGAATATTAATACAAAAATTAGTATTGAAGTTGTGGGATCAAAATAAATAAGCAAATAATATTTTTCATTCCTTACCTGCATAAAGTTTACTTTAAGAGAACTTTCAAACATATCGCATAAAAACATCATGATTCACCTGCTTGCGCTTGGAATATCCACACACCTAAATACTAGCAGATACACACCCAAAAGCACACAATAAATATAATTATATGCTTCTAAAAGTGGTATCAGCTGGCATCAGTATTAAAATTAGATTTTTAAAATATCTGTGTCCTTTGATAACATCAAAGTCCTTTGAAATCATTTCCTATTTCTAGAGCAAACTTCGTCAAACAACATACAACCATGAAAAAAAAATTGTAGCACTAAAAACTTTCTTAAAGAATTCCCTATTATTATTGTTTTGATTTTTTTGTTTACAAGTTACGGGGCCGTGTCTA